>CAJVPZ010003788.1:0-10613 GCA_910592135.1 Racocetra fulgida | reverse complement strand
ATGTGACATTATACCCCCTATTTCCTATGATTACTATAATTAAATATTTCTAAATAATTAACTAGCTAGGATAGGTTAAAGGAGACCTAAGGTATATATCATAGCATTAATTTATACAATTAGTTATAGAAAATCCTTGTAAAAACCATTTTTCAATAAATGAAGTAAAATCTATTTGTAAGAAGTTTGTAAATAAAGATGTTGAAGCTTAAGATAGTTTTGCGAAGAAGAATTTTTCTGTTTAGTTTTAGAGGTTATATTGCAAGCTTGTTCCCATTTATGTTGGGAAATATTTCTAATAAACCATATTTTGTCATGGAATCCATTTAAAAGGTTGTTAGAAAAATTGATAAGAAATGATTTGGTTTGTTTGTTTATAAGTACTCTAATATTATCAAAAATATTGAGAGGGAAGATACCTATAATATAATATAAAATATATTTATATTGAAGATTAGAAGTGTGAGATCTAGTGAGAAGAAGAATATTAAGAATTGATAATGGTGATATATCAATTTTTAAGGTGAGTAAGGTGTTAGAAATTGCATTAAGTAAGAAGTTTTGGATATTAATGTTGTTGTTTGAACATAGTAATAAATGGAGATTATCTTCTTTATTAGGATATTGAGAACAATTTGGGGTAGTGTAAAGATAAAAATAGTGTAGCTGAAGGTTTTCCATAGTTGGGAGGTTATTTGTAAGGATTTTAATTCAAAATAAATATTTTGTACGGTTGTGTTCTAGAGAATTAACAATATCAAAACAAAGTGGCCAGTTGGTTTCAGGTAATTCTCTAAATATTTTAAAAGAAAACCATGAGTAAAGTTCTTGAATTGTATATACTTTTTTAATAAAAGTACGTATTTTGAAGGAAATAAGATTATTATTCTAAGAGAAGTATATTGGTAGGTTTAGAAAATTGTAATTAATTTAGAGAATTAGTTTATTAGTTCCACGTTTAGCAAGACGATTAGCTTGTTTGTGGAGAGAGATAGGAAGAGATTTGGTTTTGTGAAAAGTAAAGGTAATATTTTTAGTAGATTTAATTTGGTTAATGATATAAATAATGTCCTAATTTTTGTTATGTAACAGTTAGTAGGATAAGTTTGTTTTAAGTTTTGGATAGCTGTATTGCTATCTAAATAAATATTTATGTGAAGGTTAAATGGAGTAGCCAGCAATAATGAAATAATTGCTTCAAGTTCAGCACGAGTTGAGTCTGAATATGGAGTAGTTGCTGTATTGAACTTAATAGCTGTATTATTTTCACAAATCCAACCTATGTCAGATTTGATATTTGTTAAATGCAAGTTTTGAACTGAAGTATCGGTAAAGAAATGTAAATCTTGAGAGTTAAGATTTTGAATTGATGAAAGTAGATTAGTTAGTTGATGTTGATAAGTAGTTGAATTTGTTAATTTATGTATAAGTTGGATTTTTTGTGATGAAATATTGATTTGAGATGATAGTTGTGGTTGAGTTGTAACTTGAGTAGAGTTATATAAATAGGTTAATGCAAGAATTTCAGTATAGTCAATTTGAATATTTAGTGGATTGTTAAGTTGGTTAATATAATTGTAAGGAAGATAAAAAGATTTAGTATTATTGGGCAGAGAGGAGATAGGTATAAGAAGTGAAAAACCTGTATGATCAGAGTTTATTTTAAATATTGAAGTTGTAGAGAGAGAAGTCTGATGAGATAGGAAATAGTTATTAGCAGAAAAGTGTATTTGGTTTAGAGTAAAGGAACTTAAAGAGAAGGATGGTGAGATAAGATAAGTTGTATTAACAAAGGAATTAGTTAAAGGTAAAAAGAGGTGAGGCCATGTAGTTGAAATTGTATTATTTGATAATGATTGGCAGGTGTTGGCAAACCATAGAGGTTGATAACCTTTAGTAGATTTGCATGTGCATAGATAAATATTATTCTATGGCAGAAGATATTTGTTATTTGCAGTAGTAATTTGTTCAAGAAAGAGTAAGCGATTATTTCTTAAACTATTTATAATAGATACATATGGGTTTGGTGAGAGAATATCATAAATTAGATAAATTTTAGAAAAAAATTCAGAGTAATTGTCATTAAGTGGAAGGTTAGAGTGTGTGATATTGTTCATAGTTAATTGTGAAAGTTGAAAAATAAGTGTAAAATTTGCAACTTTACATTTATAGAAGGTAAGTAAGTTAAAAGAGAGCTTAAAAGCCCAAATTTTGGTTAACCATGATTTAATTTGTATGAGACCAATATTTTTAAGAATTGGACTAGAATTAAAAATGCATTCAATATTAGCTGCACTAGCTTTCTGAATTAGGTTGTTGAGGCTTGGTAAATTAAATATAATAGGGTTTGTAAGAACAATGTTGTTGGTGTTTTTTGCAAGTGATAACATCTTTTTTGTTTGAATAGTAAAAAGATGAGATAGTTTTGTTTGAAAGTTTTTGTGAATAATAGTTACTTGTAAAAGGTATTCAATAGAGGGTTGGAGTATTAAGTTAAAAAGTAAGAAAATTTGTGAGAATGTAAGTTTTTTATATCTAATTAGGCATATAAAGTTTTCAATTTTATTAAGAAATATATCACAAGATGGCTTTGTGGAGCTATTACCATTAAGATATATGTCTAGATATCTTATAATATCATTAGGTTTCCTTGGTAATATTATTTGATTATTGAATAAAAGAGTTGGTGTTGGAGTTTTGGAATGTTTTGGTTGTATATGGAGTAGATCTGATTTGGAGGGATTAACATCTATATTGTTAAGCTCGTAGAGTTGGGATATATTATTTAAAATGTTTTGCATAGTAGTAGAGCTATCACAAAGCTATGTTGTATCATCCATAAAAGCTAGTGGTGAAATAGAAATACTCATAGTAGTAGTGTTAGTGATAATATCAAGAGAAGATTGTGAAGTGACTTTGAGAAATTGGTTGTGGTATTTTTGATGAATGAAGAAGAGAATAGGATCATAGTAAATCTTCCATAAAAGTAGAAAATAGGTTTCTCCTTGTTCTATTCCAGATTGAATTTTTACAGGAGATGTGAGTCTATAGGCAGTAATAATTCTTGCTTGCCTTGATAAGTGTAGATCTGTAATTAGATTTATACTTGATGTAGGGATACCTATTCTTTTACAAGTATCCTGAAGACGTAATAGATTGATTTTATCAAAGGCTTTGGACATGTTTTAAAAAAGAATCCAGGCCTCTTTATTATGTAGTTTGTAGTGTTCAATGGTGTTGTAAAGGATTTGTATAGGAATGTGTGTTAAAGAGTTTTTGGTAGCAGCAAAATTTAAATTTAATAAAAGATTGTTATTGGAAATGATTTGATCAAGTTGTTTTGTAAAAATTTTTGTATAAGTTTTTTTAAAAGGCTCAATAATAGAAATTGGGTGGAATTGATTAAGAGTAAAGTCCCAATTAGATTTTTTGGGAATAAGAAAGATGTTTGAAGATTTCCAATCTGTTGGAAAACATTTATTGAAAAAAAGTTTAAAGAGTTTTTGAGCTTTTGAACTAGTGAACTTAATATATTCATAGCAGATTTCTGAAGGGCCTGCTGCTTTTTAATTAGGTAAGTTAGCTATAACCTTATGCCATTCTTGATCAGAGATATCCTGAAGAAGATTGTTGTAAAGTGGTTTATGTTCAGGGTGTGGTTTGTAAAGATCATAAAATTCAGATGAAGGTAGGATAGGTTAAAGTTGTTTTTCTTTAAAGTATTCTGTAAAGTGGTAGTGAATTGCATTGAGTATTTCATTCTGTTCTGTTAAGAGAGAATTGTCAAGAAGTAGCCTATCAATATGTATATTATTAAATTTCTCAAGAATTTTCTTATAGAAAAGTTTGGGAGTTTCTAGAAAAGATTGATTATGATTTTCAATCTTTTGTTGGATTTCTTGATAGGTAGCTTGATATTGTTGAATATTAAGAGCAGCTTTGATTTTTTGAAATTCTTCCTTAACTTCAAATATTGTAGGTGTTGATATTTGAAAAGAGCAATCTTGGTATTGGTTGATATATTTTTTACAGAATGTAGAGAAATTAGGTGAATTAGTGTGGTTTTTAATGTATTGAATTTCTTTGAAGCGATAAAATAAAGGTGTTTGTTTTGGAGATGTAGTTTCTTTAATTGTTTTTATAGTTTTAATTTTGTGAAAAGGAATGTGTTTAGTAGCAGCTTTGAAAAGAGTTTTCTGAAGTTTGTGCCAGAAAATATTAAGTTGATTTTGATTAATTATAGAATCGATTTGTGCATGAAGAATCTGTAGAATAGATGTAGTTTGATTAGCATAGTTTTCTAGACTTTCCTTAGAACAGTTCTTCCAAAGGAAATTTTCCTTGTATGCTGTTTTTTTGGTTTTGGTTTGTTTATAACAATTGATAATTCTAGTGTTATAATATTATGATCTGATTCATAAATAGTGTTTAGAAAGATGTCTGTATATTTTATATTTAAAATACTTAGATTAGTCCAGATTTGGTCTATTCTACTTTGAGTGCTGGCACATTAGAATGTGAAGTTTATAGTATTAAGGAAAAAAAAGCGGTAGATATCTTTAAATTGATGACTAATAAGAAATTTGGTGAGTTGAGATTCAGGTATTGATGTTAATTTAGGTGGTAAACGGTCAATTCGAGGGTTAGGAACACTATTGAAGTCTTCTATTATTATGATCTGATATTTGGAATTTAAGCAAAGTTTGATGATTTGTTCTTGAACTTCTTTATGAAGTTGTATCTTTTTGGATGTAGGAATATAGATTTGGAGTAATCTAATAGATAGGTTTTTAAAGTGTAGATCAAGTCCAATTATATGTCCATCATAGCTATGTGTTTGTGCTATATATTTGGAAATGTTTTTGTGTATAAATAATCCTACACCAGCTTGGTGTGGGTTGGAGAAGGAGCTCTAGTAACTAATGTAGTTTAAAATTTTGCTATTAAAGAATTTACTCTCTTTGAAAGAGATATGGGTTTTGAAAGTCCGAATATATCATATGAGTTTTGGTTTAGTATTTCTTCAGTAAGAAGTTTTTTGGTAGGTTGAAGTAATCTATTTACATTAAGTGATGCTATGTTAAGAGTAATAGACTTGTATTCTTGTTCATCGAAGTTTGGATTTTCTATTATAGGAGGTATAGTGTTAAGATTGTCATCAAAGTTTAAAGTATTAAAGTGAGTAGTTCTGATTGGAAAGTTTAAGTATTTGGTAATTAAAAATTGGTCGATTATTATGTGGTTGGATAACAAAGAGTGATCATTAGGTAAGTATATATGTGTTTCATTTAAAGAGTAATTAATTGAAAGTAAAATGTTTTTGTTGAATTTTTGTTCTTTTGGATAGTTTAAAAAAGATTTAAGTGTTTGATTTGGAGGTAAGAGTAGTAGGTTGAAGTATAAGAGAAATTTGTTATAGTAGATAGAAGAGTTACAGGATTTTAAAGATGTTGAAAGTAACTTTAATTTAGTTTCTTCTACAGAGTTGCTCGCCATTTTAAGCTCGGTTCTCACAGCTGTGCAGGATTCCATTGTCTGCTCTGTACGTTGAGTCTGACTGTCATATAAATAGTTCTCTGTGTAAATAGGCTTTACCGCCTGCCCACTTACATCATTCCCTTTATTAAATACTATGGGTGTATCAGTTAATGAAGTGGCGGCTGCATCAATAAAGTTTGTAGAAGAAACACTTAATAAAAAGGATTATGTGAAAGAGATTGAGGAGTATTAGATAAGAGTGTTTCAGCGTAGAACTTAGGATTATTAGGAGGTTTATTGGAAGTAAAGGTTGGGTCATCATCTATTAACATATCATCATTAGAGCTAGACTTGTCAATTATATCTTTATTGGAAAGGGGTATATTAGTTTCTTTAAAGAGATAAGAATCATCCAGATTTTCAATGAGATTAAATTGGACTTTGAATTTTTCTAGCAAGATTTTTTCTGCTTGTGGATAAAAGTTAGTGTTGTATTCTTTACGGACTTGAGAGATTGTAACTTTTTCTTGATCAAAAATATAGTAAAAGGTTAGAATTCGAGCAAGAAAGTGGGTGTTAACAGGCTTAGCTGTGATTTTTTGTATAGCTTGAAAGGAGCTAAAACCAGAAATACCATCATTTTTTGCAGCTGCTTGAAGATAAGCTCTATAGTAGCTGTAAAAGTAGAATTCTTTTCTACAATCATTAGTTTCTATATCATTATCTTTTATAATTTGTTTTTCAATATCTGTGGCTAGTTTTTGTAGAATATTGGTGGGTGTTGGTTTTTGAAAGGTAGCAGAATATTTGTTATCTGCATTAAATATAGTAAAATCTAAGGTAGGGTATTTGAGTTTTGGTTTGTAAGGAGTGTCATTAGGAAATGTAGAAGAGAATTTGTCAAAAGATTTAGTAAGAAAAAAGATTGCAAGATTTTTAAAATTAGGTTCTGTATTGTCTGATAAGGTTTGCATGGATTGTCCTTATTATGAATACAGATGTGTATATGATAGAGTGCAGCTTTGGTGCAAAGAGTAATACACTCTTTATATGAAGAAATAGAGGTAACAGTAAAGGTTTTGGAAAGAAAACTTTTACAAATATCTGTAAATTTAGTAGCAATTTGATATTTAAGGAAGTTATAGGTTTTCTTTTCATCTATTTTGACAAATTGTTATTGATAAATTTTAAAGAAAGATTCAAACCAAGTGTTAAAGTTGGTTTTGTAGGTTTTGAAGGATGGAATGCAAAAATCGGTTAAGAATTGTGTTTTTGGTATATTAAATGAGATATTAATGTTGAACTTATTGTCATTTTGGATTTTAAAGAGAGGCTGGTTTTTTAAATCTATTGAGGTGAAGTAGTGAAGATTGAGACGAATAGGACGAATATTTAAATCTTGGATGAATTTAGCTCTATTGATGGTTTGGTATTTGCTATTTAAAAATAAGTAAAGTTGAGCAAAATTAATTGCTACATTATAGCAATTAGCAGAAAAATAAGGTGGAATTGAGTTATATAGAGCAAATATTTTTACATAATTAAGTTTTATAAAAAGAATGTGAGTAAATTTAGATAAAATATTTTTAAGTGAGGTATATACTATCTCAAAGGGAATAGTAATTTCTTTGTTGGTTGTTGGATGTTGTTGATAAATTAGATCAGTTAAGAACTTGGAACACTGTCCTGCTATTTGTTTAATAAGATAGTTAAAACTATATTTGGTATCTGGTCTGTTGATTTTTTTGTTAACTTGTCATGGGGCAAAGTCAACAAGAAATGGCTTAACAAATTTAAAGATTTGCTAAGCAAGTGGTGTATCGAATTTAGAGAAGGGTTCCATTGTGGAGATAATAGGGTAGGTTTTAAAGCAGTCAAGGTCATTGGATGTATCTTGTTTAGCATATTTAGTATTTTGTTTTTCTTTAATTAGCTGCAAGAAGTTTCTAAAAACTTGACATTTTTCTGTTTTTCCCATTAATGCGAATTTAATAGTATGAAAAGCATAATATGCTTCAGGTGTAAGTAGGTGAGTTTGGGTGATTGGTCGAAGTTTAAGTTTATAAATGCATGCTGCATGTGCTGGATAGCCTCTAAAAGCCAGAGTAGCTTTACTAAGGAGTATATGTTTGTTGTCTGGTAGAAATGCGCAGGGAATATCTTTGAGTTTGCAGATGATGCATGTATAGACATGATGGAAGTATGCTTGTATTTGAGGTGTTTGGAATAAGCTACTAGATGTTGAGGTAACAGAGTAGTTAAGAGAAAATGGAAGAGAAAGGATAGAAGTAGATTTGGTGATAGGAGATTGTGGAATATCATCTTTTAAATTTTTAACTTGTTTGAAAGTTAAATCTGTAGACATAGCTTTGGATTGTTAAGAAGGAGGAGGAGTAGCTTGTTTGGGTGGAATATTTAAGTAACTTGAAGTAAAGAAAGTATAGTATTTTTGACAGAAACAATGGATGATAGCTGGTTCTTCAGGTGTATAGAAGAAATGAAGAGTTTTTAGAGTACTGCATTCACTTGAATTGAATGCAAAAAGCATTGCTTTCAATAAGCTAGGTTAAACTTCACGAATCATTGTGCCATATCGATCACTATATTTGTTGTAAAAATAGTCCAGGTCATAATAATCTAATTCCTGGCTAGTTAAAGTAGGCATTTTGTAAGAAAAATTCTAAGTTTTTATTAAAAAAACTTATTTTTATAAGTTGTTTTTAGGGGTTAAACTAAAAACAGGGGTTAAATTAAATTGCAGCTAGTGTGGCTGGTCAGTATAACCTTGTGTAACCTTGTGTAACAACAAGATAAGTATATTGTGGCTGGTGTGGCTTGTATAACCTGGTGTGATATAACAATAGTGTAACAAAAGTTGTATAAAGTTATTAGAACTAAAATAGTAAATTAAAAATAAAGATAAAAATAGATGAAACAGATAATATTTTTGTGTAAATTAATTAGTAATATTGATTTGTAATAGTGATCTGCAGGTTTGGGCATTCTAAGGAGCCAGAATCTCTCAAAAAAAATAAAAAAATTTTGCAAAAAAATTAACAGAATTTTTGCAAGAGAGTTTACAGAGTTTTGAAGATAAAAATATAGATTTAAGTCCATTTACTATATATTATATATCAAAATGAAGCTCTCGATAAGCTCTATCTGTTTCTGATAAGAAAGTAGTAGTATTTATTTAATAAAATTTTGAGATTTTTAAATAAAAAGAAATTTAAACAAGTGTACTATATCTCTTTGTAGAAGGACTAAAGAGATACAATAAAGGGCCACATATATGTAAAATCTTGTATAGAACAAGTTTAATTAAATAGCCAACAACAGTTTACTTAGTAAAATTATCTAAAAAATCAAATTGTTTGTAAAGAGAATTTGGTACAAATAATCGTCAAGAAGAGTTATGTGATCGGCCCCCATAAAGAAAATTAATTTTTTTAAAATTAAAAAAAAATTTTATTAAGTTAAAGTTTATTAGGCTTCTAAGTAAAATTGTAGAGAAGACTTTTCTGGTTCTAATGGTAGCTAGATCATCAAAATCAGCCTGGTGGATTCTAAGATATTTGGGATTAAAGACACGAATATAGAGATCTACAAATTGATAATTACACAAAGTAAATTTGCAGATCCCTATATTCACGCCTTTAATCCTAATTTTGATGATTTAACTATTATTAAAATCAGAAAAATCTCCTCTACAACTTTACTTAGAAGCTAAACAAACCCTAACTTAATAAAAACTTCTTTAAATATTAAAAAAATTAATTTTTTAAATTTAATTGATTATTAAAAATAGAATTTTTATATCTTTTTGTATAACCCATAGTAAAAATAACAAAAAACCATAGTAAATCTCCTAATTATATTATCCAAAAACACAGATTTCTGCTAAATTTTTATTTATTATTATATCTAGAATACTTATATTCTCTATATTTCTCACTTTTTTATTATTATATAACTACTAAATTAGTAACTTTCAAGTTATAGATTTTATAATTTCTTAGTTTGATATGTTTATTATTAATTCATTAAGGTATTTCAATATCTGTTTAAATCTACATAAACTCTATATCTCAAATTAGAAACTGCTACCTAGTTAGATTTCTATATAAAAGAGTTAGAATTATATTGTTAAATAAATCCTTTTACTTATCTGCTCAGATATTATTAAACCATATTTTAAGCCAGCCTTTGCTGTTATCATTTTCTTTAAGTAAATGCTTCAGATCTTTTTATTTTTATTATATAGCAACTTGGTGCTACTAAACTTTCAGTTTATACTTTCTATTATAGTGAAAAAAACAGAACTTTCATTACCTATACTCAGAACAATTCTGATTATATCTACTGTCAACTATGGATATAACGGAAATCTGGGCTAACAAAAAAATTCCGTTATATAGCATATTCGTTATATCTATATAACGATATTAGGTTAGATTCCGTTATATAAATATTTATATATAAAATAATCAACACGCATACGTATACATTATCCAATTAACCTGCATATGACAGGAGGAACCGTCAATGTTACATGTTAATCCTTCACACGACGTAGTCAGTCAATAATAAAATTATTTATTTTGTGCTTACTCTAAAATATATATTATGAATATAATCCCTCGCATATGGGTGATCAGCTAAACTAAATTATTTATATATAACTTCAAGTGTGATGGATATAATTCCTCACTTGGTGTAACGTTAATGGTTCCTCCTGTTCCCACATATATATGTCTTCTAATTAACCCACATATTTATTTTTTATCCATGTGGGAATAGTTATTGTCAAATAATAAGATCAGATTAAAATAAAAATTCAGATTTTTTAACTCTATAGAAACTCATGTATACTCTTTTATCATCCAATTTCAATCCTTAAATCGTAGCGCTATGCAAAAAAAAAAGTTACCGTTTTTAAATTTTCAATAAATGCATAATTTTATAAAGCTTCAGTTCGTGACATCAAATCGATATTGAGTCATTTCCATTGTTTCGGAGGACTTGTAAAATTGATTCCATTAAAATGTTACCTACTTCATATAAACTATGATCAAATATTTCGGTGAGCCTTTATTAACATCTAATGCACTTTCTGCTTAAACAACTTAAAATTT
>CAJVPZ010003787.1:0-10614 GCA_910592135.1 Racocetra fulgida | reverse complement strand
CTTCTCCATTTCTACCACTTAGGAGTGCACATTGGCTACTTCTACAGACTTGTTCCCAGAATAAACCTTCTGGTTTGAATGCCAAATACTTTGGAGAGTCCGTCAGAAAGAAAACTTGACTCCAAAGAAAACCGTCTGTATTCTTTAACACCTGCTCTTCAGTATTTCACGTCTAGATGCTTAGACTTTGTCGACAATAAGCTGCTCCTATTTATAGGACCAAGTTTTAGTATCTACTTTGTCGCTTTTCTATATGTTTTGCTATAGTTCAATTTTTGTTGTTGTTGACCAGAGGATCGTTGAAAAGAGTTGGTTGTATATATATATATATTTTAAAAACAAAAATATTTATATAAATAATACTTTAAGACTTAGATCTGATATTTCTATAATGAATCAATAAATTTTTTTTATTATATTTTTAGTTCCATATACTAATTAGATAAATATAGAGTAGAGACTAGTTTATTTAATAGTATATAATTTTTACAAGCTCAATATAGGCTTATAGCTATAATTATTAGAATTCTTATAAATAAAAATTGTTTTATTATATCAAAATACTTTTGACATTATTTTTTATAAGAAGTAGTTCTTTTGGTCAGTTTTATTAGTATTTTAAAAATAGATTTAATAAGAAAACTATTTTTACATAATAGTTTTTATATAATAAATACATTTTATCATATTTTATATTCAAAATAAATTGATATTGAGTAATAAAATGAATATCTAAATAAGTAAATAAAATAAATATATTTTAAATAAGTTTACTTCTATATGCGCATTTTTAATCTGAGATGAGCAACTTGTTATATATATATTTTTTATATAAAGTTATTAACAAAAACAAATGAAATTAAAAAACTAATAGTCTTTATAATATATATGTTTCGAGCAAGGCTAAAAACAAATAAATTTTTACAAGAAATTATTACTTATAATTTTTTATTACTAGTCATAAGTAAGTTACATTACTAAAAATTATCTAATGTATATAGAATAGGAACAAAAGTGATATTAACAACACATATTTTTATAACATATAAATAGATTATAGTATTTCAAAATTGATTGCATCAGTCAATTAGATGAATTTCTGCCTATAAGGTTTATTGTGAATCTTTACTGCTTTGACTAATAATATTAAATTCATATTCTCTAAAAGGTCTTTATTCTGATAACATTCTCACGATGATAATACTACATTCATAATCGGCAGCTAGCACAAATTTTTTGACATAACAAAGCTTCTAGAACAATGCAAGGTATGATTTATAAATAAAAAAAATCATATATAAATTAAATAAACTACAACATCACTAGTTCAATATTTATAATCAGTGATGTCAGTCTAATAAGTCCAACAAATTTGAACATTGAAAATTTACAATGTTTAATATTCAATTAATTATTGAATTAAATTTATGAAAATGTTTATATTAAACTTTTATCTAGAATTTGATAACATATCTCTTAAATTGTCTAGTAGACAAATTTGCCTCTTAAATTATTTTTAGAAAGTTTTTTTAAGTTTTTTTAAAATTTATTTAAGCTTGACCCCTATGTATTGAATAAAATTAAAGATATTTCTTTTATAAATAATACATTTAAATTTTATTATTCTATCTTTAATTTTGATAAAGATATTATACTTTTAATAAAACTTATTTTTTATTTTAAAATTAAAATTTTAAAAAGTTTTTAAATATATGGAGAACCAAGTTAATAATAGACAGATTCAACATATAGGTAAACTATAGAACTCTTTGCAGCTGTAAAAACTAGACTTAAAACAGTGAGCGACTCTACAGAAGAAAACACATTCAAATTATTATTAACACTTTTAGACTCCTATGATTTGAATATCTGTTACAACAAATATTTACTATATTATAAACTTTCTTTCTTAAAAGAACCTCAAACTATATAATCTTTTTATTCTCATCTAGATAAATATACTCTATATCTTAAAAGGTCTTCAATAATTTTACTCTCTAAAGATAAAAAAGAAGCATATATTTATTTACTAAATGAAGTTAAACTACTATTTAACTATACTTTATCATTAGTATAAGATACTTATAAAATATCTCTCAAATCATATACTACTACATCAATTAACCAAACTATCTTTATACTTGAACAAATCAAAATCTGCTCTCTTAATACAAATAGACTATCCTCTTTTAAGCAGATTCTACTTTACAACTTCATTACTAAGAACCAAATAAGCATTTTTAATCTTTCTGAAACTCACTTAAGCACTAAAGATGCAAAACTTTTACTACTTTCTCAAAATCTTACTAATTACACTAATTTTTGAAGTAAAGCTTCTAATACCAAACAAAGTGGTGTTGGACTTCTAAAATATGAAAATCTTGATAAATTTATTAGAAAAATACAAGACTACAAAGGCTATATTCTCACTGTAGATTTCTTCTTACCAAACTACCCTACTCAACTAATACAATTATATTTTCTCACTCAAGAAAAACAATCCTTAAAAAAAGAAATATACAATAAAACACTTCTACTCATTCAAAAAACTAACTATAAGATTATCATTATGAGAGATGTTAATGTAATGCCAAATCTCAAAATTCTTAATACAACCTCAACAGATTCAGATTATAATATTACATTCCTAGAAATCACTTTGTCAGCTATCCTAATACTACTTTACAAACAACCTAAGAGAAAATTAACTCTTTGGAAATATGCATCTGCTAAACAAATAGAAAAATACCAAATTACTTAGATAAGAACTTAAAAAAGATCAAAAACCAAATAATACAAATCCAAAATCAACAAGACCTAAACAAATATAGAAAATAATTAATAAATCTTTCCTTAAAGCAGCTAACAAATATATACTATTTAAAAAAATTAACCCTAATAAGAAAAAATAATCTACTCAAAAAATTATTTATATACCAACTTTCTTTCAATACAAAACACTTATCAAAATTAAAAAATCTATTAAATCTCTTAAACTCTCAAACTATCTCCAAGATTATTATCAAAAATTCTAACATAATATATTATTAATACTAAACTTTTTAACCAACCTACAAATACTACCTCTGTGAAAATTTTTTAAGGCTAAAACCAAAAACTTAAAAGCTCTGCTTGATTAAGAAAAAAGAAAATAATCGCAACAAAAAATTATATTTAAACTTCAAGAAAAAACCTAAATTTTACTGAAAATCCAAAACTGTTCTTTAAAAAAGTCTTAAAAAGATATAACAATAATACTAATCTTGACAGACTTCTTCACCAAAATTCCTTACTAACAAACTCTGAAGATATTAAGAAAGCTACTCAACAACATTTCCAAAATTATTTTTAACAACAACTACTTCTACCTATTTCACCTGACTCTGAGTTCTACGATTTATACAAGTCTCAACCTAAATTTGAAGCTCTATACAATAACCTCTTTATAAAAATCTCAGATAAAGAATAGTTTAAAGCAATAAATCAATTACTAAACCAAAAAGCTTCAGATCTCTTGGGTACCAGCTATAAATACATCAAATTAGCTTCACACCAAAGCCAAAAAATACTAAAATCCCTACTATCTAAATACTTAAACTACAACTTATATCTATAAATTGAAAAACCTTAAATATATTTCTTATTCCAAAAAAATCAACATAGAACTATACTCTAGATCAAGTTCGACCAATTTCACTTATAGAACTACTTAAAAAATACTTAACTAAAATCTTTATACAAAGACTTAACCAAATTATTAATCAAAACAACCTTTTAAATAGTCTTAACTTTGTTGCAATACCCAATACCTCTAATTCAAATCTTAAATAATACTATTGAATATTATAAATATAACCAAAAAGAAGCTTGAATACTTTTTCAAAATATGTCCAAAGCTTTGACAAAATCAATATTCAATAACTTATTCAAGTATGCAAAAGAATAGACATACCTCATAATAGTATAAACTTTATTGCAAACTTATATTATAATTGAAAAGCAAAAATTATTATAGCATATGGACTAACAGACCTAATTACACTTTACTTAGGAATCGAACAAGAAGAAATATACTTACCTCTCTTCTGGAAGATTTATTATAACCCTATTTTATTATTTATTAATACCAAATACCAAAACACTTTCCTTAAAATTAAAACACTATCTTCTATTAAACTAGTGCATAATATTCAATCTATACAAACCACAATTCTACTGCTCGTATATATGGATGATATTTTTTTTTAATTCAGCTATTCTCCTACTTTTTATTGAGATTAAACTATACTAAGAAATTTATATTCTCTAATAATAGCTATACTAATCCACTTATAAAGTGATGTACTTACACTTTCGTCAGGTATAACTTGCCTCAGTAGATTTCAAGCCTCTCTCCAGGCCTCTAACTTACTAGAAGTTATCCTTTGGTCATAGGCTGGTGCTACACACCATATCAAAGTTAGCTTTTCTTTTTACAAAATGAAATACAAACACAAATATAAAGGGCATAACAAAAATGGGGAAATACTATGGCATTGAGTTCTGGTCTATCTAAACCAATAAAACCAAATAAAACAAATAATGAAAAAAAAAGAAAACAAAGAAAAGAAACAAAGATAGAACTATTAAACCCATATCAGATTGTAAAAATTATATAGTACTACAAATAAACTAGACTAAACTCTATGCTAGTTATTTATATCTATATCCAGGATGTAAAAATATTAAAAACTATCCGGTCTTGAAGTAAAGCTTCAAGGTCGAAATTTTCAGTACTATCCCAACTAGGTTAGCAGGTCTTCTGCAGTACTTTAAACGTTATCACATTATCTACTACTATTTATCCCAAAGTAGACACATACATATGTATGTGACTTTCCTTTTTCAGCAGCAATTACTGTATTGATCTTTTGTTGGGGGTATACTATTTTTCCTACTTTTTGGTAAAAATTTTGAAAAATGCAAAAAGTGGAGTTTAGTAGAGGGATTTGGTTTGCAAGTATCCTTAAACTTTGGTAAAGAGTGTATTAAAAACTCGCTTGTTGTTCTCCTTAGACCAACTATCTTTAACTTCATCAGCAGAAGCAGAGTTTCTATTAAAATTTTTTGCACAAGGGTACCACCTTCTTGTCAGTTATCTTGTACAAGAATGCTTTTAACTTGTATGCTGAATATACAGAGAAGTCTAGAGAAAGAACATGACAAGCCTTGACCTCTGTAAAAACTGTTATTTGTAGTTGTTTCTTCTACTTTTCTCCAACAAGTTTTTGTTTTTATTAGCTATAAGTTTGGTATGAGTGATCGTTAGAGAGTTGTTTTGACAGCCAAATAATTAATGTTAATAATTTGATATATAGATGATATTGTTTAGTACTGTGAAACCAAACATGACTTACAATATCTACTAAAAGATGTTGAACAGCTCTACAAAATTAATAATATACAAATCATTCTAATCTTCTTCATTTTAAACCCTACTCTAAAAAGACCTCAAATTAGGAACCTCTATCTAAAATTATCTTCAATAATAAAACTATCAATGCAAGAAAACCAACTAATACTATCAGATATCTTGGTATTTACTTTGATGTGTAGGTTCCACTTAACCTACAATTAATAAAATACTAAACAAAACAAACAATTTCATTAAAATTATATAATATAAAAACTTCTACCTTTCTAAATATCCTGACTTTTTAATACTATTCTTGCACTATCCTTAGAATATCTTCTACAAGTTACCTCTTTTACAAACCAAAAAATTACTCAACTCTTTAACTCTATTACTAAACAAATAAAAAGAACTTTTAAACTTTTACTCAACACTAACAATGATATTCTTACAAACTCTCAACTCCTAAATATTCTAACCTTTCACAAACTTCTTACCTATACTAGTTGTAGCATTATTGAAAAAACTATCAATTCATCTCATCTTTTAAAACAAATATTTGAACTTTGAATTAAAGAATAGCTTTATAAAATTTGGCAACCAACAATTTCTACAGATATAATCTAGCAATATAAACAAAAAATATCAAACTTCACTAACCTTTTTTTCTTAACTCATATTGCTTAATACAATATTAATATTAATAATCTAATTGACAATACAAACAACTTTCTAAATAATCACAAATTAAACTCAATTTATAACTTCATTCCTTCAAATCCTAAACTGTCAACTATTCAAAGTTTTAAAAACAACTATATTCTTTATATCGAATAACTTCTTATATCTGATAATCAATATCTTTTATCTTGGAATAATATTTATCTTAAAATATACAAATCTCCCGAAATCCAATTCCCTCATGATATAAATATATAAAAAATTTTACAACTAATAATACTATATTTTCAATCTGGCCATTAATCTAATTAGAAAATATTAATCTCTTTACTAATACACTTATATTAATTTCATTACCATCTACAATTTCAAAAAAAAACAACCAAACAATTCTTACTAATATATCCAATTTTTAAATAAGAAAGATTATTTCTACTATGCAAAATAACATTCTCTTTAAAAACTACTCTATCCTCCAAAAAATACTAGGAATTATTATTCTTTAACCTTTTTCACAAATATCTACAATTTCTTTTTCTTCTACTATTAATTTTCTTTATAAAATTCAAAAAAAAAAAGTTACTCACTTTCCTACTAGCTTAACCCAGATACCGGCCTGTGCTCTTTTTCTCCGGTTGATTCCGATAGCCTAATCGGTATAGTACTTGCCAAACATCTGGTTCTCGTCTAGATCCACAGCTTATTGGTTCTCTTCTCAGACTTTCCAGAACCATCAAAAGTAGTACTACTTCTCTACTTGGGACTTGCCAAGCGGATTCCTATTCAGGACAAAGTCCAACAGATTTATACAGGTCCCAGGAACTTATTATGGGTTTACACCACCTTTTATTGGTTTGTATCCCTTTGTATAACTTCTCTATTATACAAATGCCTCAAGATCTTTCAAGTCTGTACTACTACCTCTGATTAAGGCTTGCGAGATAGGTGATCATTATCCCTTGCACCTATTTGGTCTAACTGTCATTACAGGATCTCTATCCTAACACCTGAAATAGTCATCAATGTATAGAAGAATTCGATTTTTCGTCGTCAGTAGGAATTGAACTCTGGATGTGCTATTTGAGGGCAACAACTTGACTACTTCACTAAGTCGCCACACCTCACTAACTCTATTACTACTTTAGTATATCAAACAGAACTTATTAATATTTATCAACAAATTTTATTAGCCCTATTAGAAAATTTTCAGTTCTATATAGATGCTTCAATTAAAAATATGCAATCAGCTAATCTTAAAACTAGTATTGATTAGATTTTAGAAATAATACTAAAATTAAGTTCTCTGCAGATATTGCAAATGCTACTAATACCACAAGAGCTGAATTAGCACTAATTATTTTCATACTTTTTTTATTACTACAAAATTTATATATTCATATTCATTATTCATTGTAACAACTCTTCAACAATTCAAACTCTTAAAAAACTATTATATCATTACCAAACACAAATCAAAACTAAAAACTAGGACTATTTATATATCATCAACAATCTTCTTCAAAAAAAAATATATTCTTTACTATACACAAGGTTAAAGTACACTCCAAAAATGCTTTAAACCGAAATACTAATATTCTTGCTAAAAGAGATGCAAACAGATCAACAATCGAACTTAATCTAAACTACTTTTTAATTCTTCCTTTCTTTTTATGATACTATACTCCACTCACTTCGCAAACTTGCAAATTTATCAAAAACCTAATTTTTATCGAAACTTTTAATAAATTTCTTCAACTTAAAAATATTTGCAATATTCTTCAATTTAATATTAAAACTTTATAACTATTTTAAACTCTTATAATTACAAACTAAAACTTTTCTCTCTATGTATAAAAATATTATTAAACAACTTATCTACAATGTCTAATCTTCATCTTCATTATGCTCACCTTTATCTAACTTCTAACTGCATTAGATGTAATCAACATGAAGATACTTTACACTTGTTAAACTGTTCTCAAGCACCACTAAATCCCTATCAAATTTTTAACCAATATATAATACAAACTACAACAGAACTCAAAATTGAAAATATAAATATTTTAACAATTACCAACATATTACTCAATACAAATACTCAAATACTCTTTCTCAAAATATTCTCTTTCTTATTCAAAGAACTATCTCTCACAATATTTTAGATCAACTACAACCAATCCTTAATAAGAATACTATCAACTTTTGTCTTAACTTATTTAATAATCTTTTTATCTGATTCAACTCAAATATCTGACAAATTAGAAACCAATTTCAACATGACTAGAAAATCTCAAGAAATATTACATCTAAATCTAAATATATTAAATTCTCCTTATCCAATATTACCTCCAGAAATCCTGCAACAACAACTTAAAATTATAATATTGACTTATTTATTCAAAAATGACATTTACAAAACTTTTTTATTTATTCATGTTTATATTAACTCTATATTTATCTCTGGACCTTTTTTTCTCCTTCTATAACTAATGATAGTTTAATTTAAATTAGTTTTTAAATAGAAAATTAAGAGATGATTTGCTACACTTAGGTGGTTATACAAGATATAATAGATAGTTTAAATTAATATCATCTTGATACAATCTGTAACTAATCTTATCCTATATACAACAAATTCAAAAAAAAAAAGTTTTTTAAAAGTTTATATGTTTTTGAAGAGAAATTTTTTAGTTACTACTAAATAAAGTTGAGATTTTGCTTAATTAATTATAAAAATAATAATAATAAAAATAATTTAATTTTAAATTTTCTAAAACTTTATATTAAGGTAATAGAGGTTAAATCTTAAATTTTTATTTAAACAAAACTAAAAAAAAAGAAAAAAATTTTTAAAATTAAAATTTTTTTAAAAAATTATAAATTTTTCTTTTATATACAATTTCAAATTTTTTATAAATATTAAACAAATAAAAATAAGTTTTAAATAGTATATAATCATAGTTTTTATTTAAAAAAATTATATAATATTTTTATTTTTAACCAAAATAGATCAGATGTGAATTTATAAAATTTAAGCAGGCAAATTTGCCTGCTTATCTGGACGGTTTAAGGGATAATGATTTATTTATGATTTTTATGTTTAATTTTGTCTAATGTAAAACGCTCTATTGGTTAAATTTGATTCATGTATTTAATGCAGTTTTTGACCATTTCGGATATTTTGAATTGAGTTCGGGTTTTTGCAATTACAGATTTTATCAGAAATTTCGAAAATTTAAATGCTTGGGGAAATTAATTTCGCTCATATTTCGGATTCGGATTGGACGAAATATTTAGATTTTACCCGAAACATTAGCTTTACCCAAAATCATGAATCCACCCACTGTTGAATCCAGCCACTATTAAATTTGAAACCTATATATCTATTGTTGAAATCGCTATTGAAATTAGACCCCTTACTATTAAAATCATAAACTCCCCACTATTGAATTCGTGAGCCCACCCAAAGTTAAATCACTAAATCACACTGTTGATATCACTAACCCAGCCATTATTGAAAACATAAATCTGCTACTATTGAAATCATGACTATTCACTGTTGAAACCACGAATTCATCCACTCACTGTTGAAATAATGAACCTACCACTATTAAAATTACCAACCTACTTGTTCTTGAATAATGAACTCACCCACTAAAATCAGATCATGTTTACTAGCCCATTGGAATTGAACTATCCCAGTAATGCTTGAAGTTAAAACCTATATACCTGAAGTTGAATTTGACAAAAATTAACCTCTAAAATTATTTTTTTTTTGATTTTTTTTTGCATGCATTGGCTGTTAATTCCAGGCTGGTGTGAGCTTCAAGCAACTAGCTTCAGGCACAATATAGTTACTAAATTTAGATTTAGGAATCGACTATGCCATTATTTTATACATTCAAATTTTAGATATACATTTATGATCAAAAATATGTAATAAAAATACAACGTTTAATGCTAATACGTATAACATGCGAATAATCCATGATTTTATTTCAATACCGAAACGTTAATATATGTAAACTCTCAAACTCTCAAATAAATACCTGTCAAATACAGGATTGTCAGAGACTTGAGTAATTATGAAAAATCATGTTTTGCGAAATTCGTAACGCATAACGAAATGTCCGGTTTTGAGAAGACAATTACATATGACCATATCTCTATATCTTAGTTACGCCTATCATTGAAAAAATTTATTTGGCGCCAGCTTTATCTCCGAATCTTTATTACCCGTCCTTCCTCAATACTGTGTCACTAATTAAATTTTATTGTGTGTAATTAACATAGGTGCTATCGACTGCATATTCGTCAGCCTTATCTACAGATCTTTTATGGCCAATCAAAACGCTGCTAAACTTTGTTCCTTATACAGTACGCATATAGACATAAGTTAATAAATTTATGTTTTAAACTTGATAATTTGTACGTACGTACAGTACATAATATGGGCTCATTTTGCGGACTAAAGATATTTCGTACTGTACGTTATCTAAAAATGTACTGTACTGTACTCGCATTTAGCTATACTATATATC
>CAJVPZ010003786.1:0-10616 GCA_910592135.1 Racocetra fulgida | reverse complement strand
AAATTGATATGAATAAATTGATATGAATAAATTGATATGAATAAATTGATATGAATAAATTGATATGAATAAATTGAAGCTAATGAATGATTTAAGAGTACAATGACTATTAAAAATTGCACGCCTTCCAAACTAATAATTAGATATAATGAGCAGCAAAGCATCAATTATTGATAATGAAAGATTCTTATTTAAATCAAAACTAAAGAAGCACAAAATATTTCGTAAATCTAGATAAGAGACCAACTAAAAGCTAAAAAAAAATTTCATAGAATGATCTAACGTACTACTGCATACGGTAAAGTATGTATATAATGATAATTATTGTATCTTATATTCAAAATAAGTCAACCAATTATAGTAATGTTCTAAAAAAGTTCGGTAATCAGGAAATGGACAATAAACTTGTTGATTATTATTTAATCAGCTCAGAAAATCGACCATCTATTGTGGTTTTTATAATGAGAGCAAGTAATAGTTATATCTTGGCAATTGAATATAAGAAAAATACTGTGTACTTGATGTGTCGGCAGCTCTGGCAACTGACAATTTTTTAGTAAAATATATATGGCACTAATCGTGCACTGATCGTACCTGGGTTTATTAATTTTTCCACCACTTCGTTATTGGGTGTATCATAAAATTGACTAATAAGGTAATAATTATTTCAGTATTTTTAGGATACCTTTCTTCTGATTGGTCAATCACTTTCAATTGTATTTATACTGTTTAAAGTACTTTTTTAAGAATGTAATATTCCATAAGTAAAAAATAAAAATTAAACCCGTCTCTATCTTCGAAGAAGCACTAACATTTACTATGCAAATTAACCCCAAATAATCCCACACCTAGAGATATCTCACTTAGAAGGTGAATTTTCTATGTATATTGTAACTATAGGACTATATGTAATTACTAGATCGTTAAATATTATACAGCTTTTTTTAGAAATTGGCAAACCGATTTTATAAACCATGATAAAGAAGTTTTAAAACATAAAGAACATTAATACATAAGTATAATATATGAGTGTTTAAAACTTTTTATATGTCTACAGGCTCTAACGAGTCTTATCATAACGTGCTCTGTATATAATAAACAATAGATCTTTAGACTTTAGTATAAAGGGTGCGGTATTTATAAAAAGCGAAAAGTGATAAGTTTATTATAATGTAATTTTGTTATTCAATTTCATCATGTGATTAACCAATTACAAAAAGTTATCCTACTAACAATTATCCAAAATTAAAGAAATCCCAAATCCACCTAAATTCCGTTCCACATGCAACATATATTATTGAGATACTTTAGACCAAGATTTATAATGATTTAAGTGAATAAACTAATCTTTTATCTAGTTATAAAATACTAATGAATGTTACAATATCGTAAAAAAATTAGAATTTTATTATAAATATCAATTCGTAAAATCAATAGTAAATTTAAAGAAGTTTTGCAGATTTTTGCGTTATGTGTGGTCACAGCAATTTGAATAATAATTCGTACATTGTATTGTAATTTTTGTAATTTGTATTCTTACAATTTCAAAAAGTGTTTTAAAAAAAATAAAATTGAAAATAAAAAAATAATATAAACATATAAATAAAATAAAATAAGGAAAACAGAATTCCTATACTAAAAGAAATGCATCACAAAAAATCGAATAATATTTTTTTTGCCCGATTTTTTTTTAATAAAGTTAATAAATAACGATAGATTCGCATTAGCCTGGATTCAATGAACAAAATATGTAAAGTTTATAATTATTAATCGTTAGTTGAAGGTGGTGAATGAAAGTGGTGATTACGAAGACTGAGACGATGAAGATTGAGGCGAAGCAGATGATGGTTGTGAAGGTAACAGATATGTTGATGAGGATGAAGGTTCCGATGCCTTTTAATTTGTAGTATCTGTCACATAGATCTTAGCGGCATTGGCCTATACAAAGCAAAGTTATGAGTATTATTTCCCGCTAGGTATAATCAAATAAAAAATCAAGATAGATGGCGGATGCAGGGACCATTAAGTTTTTGTGTTTCATAAAGGAACACATAATCCATTTCTCCTCCGAGATTAATAGACCTTTATCAAAAACTTAATGATTGTCCCATGACATCTATCAGGGCGAAGCTAATAGACGATCCATTTTAGTTAACTTGTAAGGATAAATTTCCCACCCTATCGGGACGAAGCCAATAGGTACAAGGACCTGGGCGAACCCCATCTATCTAAATTTACTATTCTTAATATACTTACATCATTATTATCTAAGAGTTCTTGAGCCCTATTGAGACGAAACAGATGATGGTTGTGACGGTAATGGAGATGTTGGTGAGGATGAAGGTTCCGATGCCTTTTATTTTTATAAAATTTATCCCATAGGGCATCGATCTTAGCGGCATCGGCCTATATAAAGCAAAGTTAATAAATATTATTTTCCGCTAGGTAAATCAAATAAAAATCAAGATAGATGGCGGATGCAAGGACCATTATGTTTTTGTGTTTTATAAAGGGACACGTAATCAATTTCTCCTCCAAGATTAATAGGCCTTTATCAAAACCCTAATGATTGTCCCATGACATCTATCAAGTTGCAGTTAATAGACGATCCATTTCAGTTAACTCATAAGGATAAATTTCCCACCCTATCGGGATGCGGCCAATAGGTACAAGCATCTGGGCGAACCCCATCTATCTAAATTTACTATTCTTATTATACTTACATCGTTATTATCTAAAAGTTCTTGGGCCCTATTACGTATTGCCAGTGCACAAGACTCATCGTCTTGGATACTTTTTGAAGTAATAAAAAATTTACGATGAGCCTTGTGTACACGCCAATAATTTATGCGTTATATTAGATACGCATTAATTCAGGATGAAGTTCTCAGTTGTAGAGAATAAACTTAGTCTCTCAGTACTGTATCAATGTCGCATTTGTATTTGTATCTAAGAGTGATACTGTATAAGTGGCAATTTTAATTACGAAATATCTCGATATATAATAAAGTATAAAAAAAAAAATCTACAAAACAAAAAATAGAAAAAATAAATAGTAAATAATAGAAATAAAAAAAAAAAAGAAAACAATAAAATAAAATTAAAATAAAAGATAAAAAAAAAAAAAAAAAAATACTAAAACCCGCTGATACTTAAAAATATAATTAAGGAAGGACTTGTTCGTTGATGGCTTCTTTAAAGCCACCGGAGTTATCTAAAATCTGATAACTCATACGAATATTAGAAAAGTCTTTGTCGTGCCAAAAATGCACAACATTTATTCCCTTCTTCTGTAACTCCGCACATGGCCAATAGAGACTTTTGGCAACTTCGACCTTACATGAAAAATGAACGATCCACACCTCCAATGGGCAGAGTTGTTGAGCATATTTTAATACTTGCTCATAATGCTCTTCTAATTTTGGTGAGGACGCAGTCGCTAGAAGTTCCAAAATTGCTACGGGTTTATCGTTATTTTCTTTCTTTATTACGAGGTCACAATAGAGATAACGATATTTGCCATCATCACCGACATTTTCCAAGTGCCATTGTCCTGTGATTTCGTAGTTATGCACCTTTGCAAGCCAATTATGCAGGTTTCTGTACATCTCTGCATTGTAGACACTCTCTCTGGGCACCTGGACACCTACCTTTGAATCAACTCGTAACTTATTTGAATTTTTATAAGCACGACTTGATCCAAAGGTAATTGTCTTTTTGTCAAATATTTGGACACTTGACTTCAATATGTCGAGAATGTCTATGGAATTATTAGCTTGCAAAGGTACATTCTCTTTAGGATAAAAAAGACCACCTGGTGACGGCGAAAATTTTGATGACAAAGGTGATGTTGAAGGTGGTGATAATGTTGAAGGTGGTGGTGATGGTGGTGGTGATGATGGTGGTGGTGTCAAAGGTGGTGATGTCGAAGGAGGTGATGACGAAGGTGGTGATAATAAAGGTGATGTCGATGGAGGTGATGATGAAGGAGGCGATTTCGAAGAAGGTGATGATAAAGATTGGGGCGAATTAGATGATAGTTGTGAAGGTGGCAGAGAAGTTGGTGAGGACAAAGGTTCTGATGCCTTTTTATTTTTATAAAATTTATCCCATAAGGCATCGATCTTCGCGGCATCAGCCTATATAAAGCAAAGTTAATGAGTATTATTTCCCGCTACGTATAATCAAATAAAAAATCAAGATAGATGGCGGATGCAGGGACTATTAAGTTTTTGTGTTTTATAAAGGGACAAGTAATCAACTTCTCCGAGATAAATAGACCTTTATCAAAAACCTAATGATTGTCCCATGATATTTATCAGGGCGTAGCTAATAGACGATCTATTTTAGTTAACTCATAAGGATAAATTTCCCACCCTATCGGGATGTAGCCAATAGGTACAAGCACCTGGGTGAACTCCATCTATCTAAATTTACTATTTTATGCTTACATCTTTATTGTCTAAGAGTTCTTGTGCTCTATTACGAATTTCAGATGCGCAAGACTCATTGTCTTTAATACCTTTTAAGATATTTATAAAAGTACAATGAGCCTTTTCTTTATCTGCATTTGATAGCTTTCTACGGTTTCTTTGATATAATGGAGACGTGCCCACTTTTGGGAAGGATAATATTGGAAGTAAATTTCATACGGAATGTTTTCAGTATCTTCTTGAAAATACATTGTTTCAGTGGAAATAACATAATTATGTTATTTCCACTTAATCTAGGTTATGTCTGACGACGGGATCATATTCCTGTTGTCATTTGAGTGACGAACGATTCGTGCTTGCGTCGTCAGAAATATATTAGTATTCGCTCCATCATTCAAGTGACGAACGATTCACGCTTACGTCGTCATTTGAGTGACAAATGATTCGCGCTTGCGTCATCAGTGATATATTAGTATTCGCTCTGTCATTCGAGTGACGATTAGTTCACGAGTTTGTCGTCATTCGAGTGATAATTAGTTCACGAGTTCATTATCATTTGAGTGACGATTAGTTCACGAGTTCGTCGTCACACTTGGGTATCTCACAACCTATAAAAATTATGACAACGATTTTATGTTCGCATTATCACTTCTACATGCGACATATTATTTGCTGGTTTGGTGATTTCCGTCGTCAGTGTTGTGACGATAGAAATGTGACATCATCGTCAGTGTCGTGATATTACTGAACTTATATACCCCGAGCACATACTCGAAAACACACTTCAGGAATGGGTAGCCTTCTCCTATAATTATTATAATATATTACTGAAGTTAGCTACCCTGACACATACACAAAAATATATCCAGAAACATACCAGAAAAATAGGTAGCCAACTTCATTTTTCTTATAATATATTACTGAAGTTAGCTACCATGATCACATACCCGAAAACATACCAATAAAATAGGTAGCCATCTCCCATAATTATTATAATATATTACTGAAGATAGCTACTCCGAAAACATACCCGAAATATGTCATCGAATAAATGTCACTGTGAAGCAGGACACTCCGTGTCTAAAGACATACTCAAAAACACACTTCATGAATGGGTAGCCTTCTCCCATAATTATTATAATATATTACTGAAGTTAGCTACCCCTCATAATCTATTACCGAAGTTATATACCCAAAGTAATTCACTAATCGAGACCACAATTCTCTTCATTCATCTCACTAAAACTTGATGCATCTTTTTTTGACATCTCTTACCAGGCAAGAAAAAAAATTAATTTAAACTTTTCCAAACTATATTGTAATAATAAAATCAAACAAAGATTGATACATACCAATAAAAAACAAAATACCAAAAATGAGTAAACAAAGCGCACAGCAAACACGGTACGGGGGTGGGGAAACCGATGACTATTCAAGTGACTCAGATGTTTATAGTGATAATATATCTGAAAGCGGATCAGAGAATTGCAGTGACTATGGTTCTGATTATGAATCAGATAATGAAACAAATACTATTAAGTCTCCAATATCCCAACCCCCTAAAGTAGAAGAACTAATGTCTAATACGACATATTCCACAAAGCAAGTGAGCCCCACATATTTCAAAAGGCAAGAAAGATTCGATGATAAATTTACACAAAAAGATTTGCTAAATAAAATTCGTGAAATTGCTTCCTCACCCGCCAGAGATATATCAAATAATAAAGGTTCATTGGAGGATATACATCTGTGGGATTATCTCTTACCTAATTACGGAGCAAAAGAAGGAATCAGTCTACTTGATGCATATAAAAGAAAGGAGTTAGCAGATAAATTAGTTATTCAGATAGAACAGGGTAAATATAAAAAGTTTTCTGTTATAGATGATATATCTGAAGTATATAGAGTCCCTGGAGTACATGAATGTATTAACGGACAACGAGCTTTGAGACCTGTAATTGATATTGACGCTCCATTAGGGGATATGAAAGCTGAGAAAGTAAAGGCAAGAGACATTTTCATTCGAATCTGTGTTTCCTTTGTAAGAGTGCTGTATATAATTCTTGATTGTAGTTGGGAAGAGATTTTTAAGGGATTAGTAATTGCTACATCATCTGATGATAATAAATGCAGTTATCACCTCCTATATACCCCAACTCTACTTATTGATTATCTAGAACTCAAAGAATTTACAGAATTGGTATATAAGTTAACAGGAAAAAAGTATGGTAAGTTTATTGATATGGGATTGCCTGGCCGAAATTTTAATCTTCGTCTCATTGGTTCTGCAAAAAACGATCGTATGAAGCGCATACTTCAATTCTCACTAGATAATGGATGGAATGATCTCAATGACACCAGAGTTCAACCACCTGCTAGTGCAGGATTCGAAGTAAGACCTCGCATACTTAGTGTAGAAAAAATAAATAATCAGAAAAAAATAATCGTGGGTCAAGATGTGTTAAAAAAATACGCGAATCTAGTTTTGCAGAAGTATCCTGATTATCTTGGTGGTTGGGATATCGAAGAAAAAAATTCTCAATGGTATGTATATTTCAATCAAAAAACATATCTAGAATGTCAACTATGCAATTGCACACACAACAAGAATTAGCGGTAGTTTGGTCGTGCATATGGTAATGGTTCATTCATTGTGAAATGTTTCCAGCAAAATCGTGATGAATCAGGAGAAATTTACAATGACCCATCTATCGCAGAAAAAATCCAGCAAAAAAATAAAAATAATACCACACCACCTGTTTCTTATAAAATAAAGAGCCCTCAGTTCCCAAAACCCTTTTTGAACGTACCACCCTAATATCAAAATATTAATGATTCTTTAACTACTACAATGGCATATAAAGATCAATATATAAAAACTTTACCAGAAATACCAGATATCTATGTAGGATCATCTTGGGGGATGGGAAAAACATATACTTTAGAAAAATTAAATACCCCCCAAAATGTAAGCATGCTTATAGTGTCAACGCGACATTCTTATTCTAATGCTATTACTACAAGACTTAATCTTGAATCATATTGTGATATTGATGGTCCTATATACCTATCAAAACATCAAAGAGTAGTATGTCAAGTAGAGAGTTTGCATCGAGTAACAGATAAATGTGAATGTCGTGAAAAATGCAAGTGTCCAAAAATCCCTTATATATTAATATTAGATGAAATAGTATCAATTATTGCTCAAACTGGAAGTTGTTTTAAGGGTGCATACTTATCTCTTTCCAATTTCTTTGAATTGATTTATAATGCAAGTCGGATAATTGCATTAGATAATGATTTTACTGATTGTAATATTGAATGGATTAAAACACTCTGACCCAATAAAACATTCACAGTAATTCATAATACATATCAACCCCAAAAAGATAAAACATTCCGCTTGGCCCCTGATAGAGAAACTGTATTAACTGAGTTATGGGATTGGGGTAAACAAATGTCATCATTACCTTTCGAAGAGCAAAGAAGTGCATCACTTATCTGTCATGAAAGAAGAGATGTACAAGGTATTGTTCGTGGCCTTAGAAATGATTTCCCAGAACTACGTATCAAAGAATATTATGGTGGGTCTAATCCTGTAGAGAAAACTCAAGATTTTAAAAATGTAAAAGAAGCATGGAAAGAAGTGGACCTTGTTGCATACACCAGTACATTAAAAATAGGAGTTTCTTGTACCTACTCTAAATTTGAGCGAGCATTTAGCTATATAGAAACCAATGCTGAAACGAATCAGATGTTATTCCGTATGCGATGCATTAAGGATTATATATGTTATATCCAACAAAGGGCATTTAGAGCCCCAACCACAGAAGAGGAGTTGTTTCAATGGTTAACAGAAGCAAAATGCAGATGTCTCCCCAAAGAACTTCAGAATAAAGGGGTATTTCCAAATATCGAGACTATTATTAAAAATAAAGATATACCAACCATTCAATTATGGGTGGCCTTCATGTTAGAAAAATTTCGATCTCAACGGCTATTTGGTTGGAGAATGGTTGATTTTCTTAAAAAGGCAGGTATGATAGTTTCTATAATGGAGTCAATCCCTAAATCTGAAAATAATGATGCATCGTTATCAAAAGCAGTAAGAGTGTCTTCCTCTATTGTTAAAGCAGAAGAGATTTCAGATATTGCTAATGCCGATATTCTCGATTATGAAATGGCTGAGCATCTTGAAAACAGCTCCAAAAAAAGTTTAAATGAAATACATGCTTTAAGGCGATACCATATAGCAGAGTGTTATGAGCATCTACCCGAATCTTTAACCGAGGAGTTTATTGCAGAATATGGTAATCCCAACCATATGAAGTGGTTTAGAGCTTTCTGAAAATTGCATGATGCTGGTATTAATAATGAGACAGCTGTTGAAGCCATTACACATGAAGATTTTAGAGATGATAAACTCACAACTGTCACTCGAGCTGAGAAACATCGAATTTGCCTAGAATTATTGAAAACGTATACGCCTATTAAAGATATTGATGATTGGGATAGATATACAGCTGATATTGTTAAATCGTGTTTAGAATCATCTAAGTCTATGAAGTATCTCCAAGATTTAGTACCAAAAATGGCCCGAGTTTTTGATAATACAGACGCGTCTCGTAGTGCTAAAAAATCTGAATTAAAATCGGATAAAGCGAAACTTGGTTTATTAAATTCAGCACTTTCCGCAACTTATGGGATAAAGTTTAAAACTACTAACAATAAACAAACCCATTATCATCTAGTAGGTCCATTCGATAAAGAAAGCACCCCAAAGTTGCTACCATACCAAACGGGTGAAGGACAATTCTATGAAAATGGTGAGGATATGCATTATAGGTATAGTAAACTCTTACCTGATGAATTAGAACCATCTCCTAATTGTATCTCACAAAATACTCAAAACTTATTCGATATCGTTTAAAACAAGTATTTAGAGTTCGTGATATATTTTACAAAGGGGGTTTTTGTGATGCTTAAAATTGATACTTGTAAAAAATCTATTACAAAGACCATTTTTGTAACGCTTAAAATTGATACTTGTAAAAAATATCCTATTACGAATACCATTTTTGTGACGCTTAATATCAGGATCTATACAATTATTCATCTGCTTCTATTCTCTACGCCTTTTGTCTCTCATACCAATTTCGAAAGTAAACCCTCTTCGCATGTTTAGAACAATATCCTGTCCCAGAAATAGTTAGTTTTCTGCAGATCCCACAAGGAAATTTTGCTATATTCCTATCATATAATTTCCAGTGCAATGAACACCCTTTGACCCGCCAACAACCTTTTTCACAAATCGAACCATCTCTTTTAACATATGGGCAGGTTGAATGCCCCGAACTATCACTTTTAACATATTGATATGTTGAACACTCCGAATCGTCTTCTTTAACATATTGACTGATTGGATACCCCATTCAAAGTGATTTAATATATAATGTATAAAGCCCGTTTCACTTTTTATGTGAATATATTTAATATAAAATCAATTTAAACTTTTCCAAATTATTTTGTAATAATATAATCGAATATATATTGACACTATACATCACACTTAAAAATGAAAACACCCCAGAAAGTAGTCAACTTATTAACCAAGAGAGAGATCGATCACAACGGACCAACATTCCGCAAACTAATGCGCAATGGTTTTAGGTACGTAAAAGATTTAGCAGAATTTCTACAATTACTAGATATTATAGATTATTATTATCCTGAGCAAATTAGATTCATGAACACCCTGTCCCATCCAACTATGATACCACTGATTGATATAATGGAAAATAGACCCGATATTTACAAAAAATTCTCCATAAGTGTAGAAAAATACCGGAATCTATTCCAAGCATTATAAAAAATAAAACATAATAATAAACTGATATATTATATAGCCTGAGTAGCCACAACTCGAAGCTATAATTTTTTTTTGTTATATCACATATGTTAGTAAATTTCAAATCGACATCCTACTCTTGCTTATGCAAGTATATAAACTCTTTTTTTCTAGGTATAGGAGAAAAAAAGCGTAATTAATTTTGATTTGAAAAAATATTTTTTATAGTATATATAACCTAAAGAATTGTTCATAAATTACTTGACCTACTATAAAATCTAACAATGTCAGCTATTGCAACAAAAATCGTTGAGAAATATAAACTCACCTCAAAG
>CAJVPZ010003785.1:0-10617 GCA_910592135.1 Racocetra fulgida | reverse complement strand
ATTATTTGTTCCATCAATATTCCTTATCTCCGCAGATTTATGAACCTTATATCCATCCTTTTCAAAAACAATTCCTTCATCGTAACAATATCTAACATTATGTTCCACTAGCTTTACTCATCTTTGCTAATTTTTGACAAAAGATGAATGCATTATGTTCATTCTTTTCAACTCCAATTCTTTTGTCATATCAATAACCAACATTAAATGTTCAACTAGCATAATTTATCACTGCTAATTCTTGATTATGATGAATGCTTTATGTTCATCTTTTTAACTCCAATTCCATTAAAATAAATTAATTTCTTACCTAGATTATGTGTTCCATTGTTCTTATCTGTGGACTTTTGAAAATAAGTTTTTTGTATATCCTTTTTAACTCCAATTCTTATGTTCCACTAGCATTACCATTGCTGCTATTTTTGACAACAGATGAATGCGTTATATTCATCCTTTTCAACTCCGATTCTACATTATTGCAAGTGTTATATTGTCTGCAATTTGCGCAATCTCCATTATTTATTTCTCTTTTAGAATCAAATTCATCAAATACTAATGTATATTCATTTGTTGCAGTGTTTGAGTTATACTATATACATAAAATCAGTACCCTTTAACTGTACATAATCTGCAAACTTATTAAATATATAAGTATTAAAACAAAGCTATATACTATATAACAATGAAAAATGATCAAATGGTATCACCAGAAAAAATCACACTTCAGGCTTTAAGTAAATTAGTAATAAAAACACATCGTGATCTTGATATGAGCATTGCAACACTTATATTATAATCAAAAATTTTAAATTTAAAAGCCTAAAGTATGGTTTCCCCTTAATAATACCCAGATATTTTAACTTACTTCTCTGAACTTATCCAATAAATTTTGTGATCTATTTTAAACTCCACTTTATATGATTATATACGTGAATGTGTATCAACCTAATTTATATTTAGATATCATATTCCATCTCATCAACATTTTGGATATTAACCATCTATTAAAAGAATCTATTCAATTACCTCTTCATGTGCTTTAAGTTAAAGTTCTTTAATGCAATCATCGATATCCTTATTTTCACTTGTCTACTCTTGTATCATTTTCTGGAGGTCATATGTGTGTTAGATTTGTTATACCCAGCTATAGTTTGCACATTTCTATCAGGTTTCAGAACCAATACTGGTTCAAGGCCTAAAATACAAAAACACTTTTCCCCAATGTCTAATCCAAACAAACAAGTTAGTGTGGTGTTCTTGCGAAGTGCATGTTAATAATGCTTTTTTATCTAATGATCTAAAGTTGTTATTACTTACCATCTAGAATCTAACAAGATCAACGTAGTATTCTTGAAAAGTGCACCTGCAAAGAGCATTGTTTTTGTATATTGCATTTGCTAACTCTTTTTACCTTCAGATTCAAGATTATGCCCAAGATCTAAAGTCGATGAGTTTCTTTCACGTTGTGTGTCGGTTTTCTACTTTTAAAAACAAGTACACCTAGACAGCACTAGAACAACGATCATAAAAAAAAAGGAGTTTATATAATATGAACCTTTGTATAATCACCATATATTAGAATCTACTATATTTAAGATCTCGTATCATTGCAATGTAGAAATAGTAAACAATCTGTCGAATCTATATTTTTAAGTTTAAAAAATCTAAATAAAAAAAATTGGTGTAAAATAAGCTAAAAAGGACGTATTACGAATTACCTTGATATCTAATTAATATAAGGCTTTACTTAGTAAATGCCACGTGCTTACTGAGTAAAGTTCTCCAAAAAAAAGATCGATATCTAATAATCTTATAATTAGAAGCTTACAGTATTATTTTATTGTTTGTATTACTTTAATACCACATTCATTTAAAAATTTTATAACCTTACTTATAAGCTAAAAATTTCAATTCAACGTAGTGCTATAAGTGATCTACGTCACATTTTAATAAAAAAATTTTCTGATTAACTGGTGGATCATCAATTAAACTGAATTTGATCTGACCATCCCCAAAGCAAATTTTCTCTGTTACTGTACTCATGACTATCACTACTTCATAGAACCAATTCTATAAAGAAATCTTTGATTATTTTAGAACTACTACAAATCAGCATATCTATAACTGAATTTATGCCCTAGCATATAGATATTATTTAGAAGCTCTTGTATTAAAAAAATCTTAACATAGCTAATTAATTAAAGCTCACTAACTTAGGTCATTTTGAAGAACCTACAAGTTGTTTCATACCATTAGATATGAACAAATCTACCAGACAAAAAGCTTAATTCTCAAGAAGATAAATGAGTTAAGTAAAATTTATCTTGAACAGTTAGTTGATTTTTATAAATGGTTTGGAAATAAAAAGAATTTTGTAGAACAAAATTCTTAAGGAGAGAAAAATATTACAAAGTAGATTTTAATATAAATTTTACTTGGTTATTTTTAGTTATAAATATTCAATATTTGTATTTTTATATATATAGTTAAAATAGTATTTATTATTATTTTTTTTATTAACTAGCCTCTTTGGCATTGGGGTTTTTATTCAAGTATAATAGGCAGGGAGCTTATAGTGGAACCCCAATTATATTAGAGAGTACAACTAGCCACACGTGCGCCTTTTGAGTGCCTATTTAAGTAGTCCACATATAGATAACTATACACTATAGGTTCTACACTAGCTGCTATACCTATAACCCAACTAGGGGATTACCTATTTAAACCCTCTATAATGTACACTGCCCCTTATGTCATCAGAATACTTTATTATATTCATCAGTCAAGAGTTCCGGATGCATACCGTAGCCTTAGGACTAATTTATCCTCAAGGCATTGTTGCTAGAGCTTTCTGTACCCACAATCTGGCTAACCTAGACTTTCAGTAACTTACGCCAAGTCTGAGAATGAGTATTTGCGAGCCAAAGCCGCTACAATTACCTACTTCTGCACTTGCAGAGTTTACCCAAACCCTAGCACCCACTTTACGGACTGTCTATCATTTCACCAGTTCCTAAACTCCCAATTCAGATAGCCTAGAAGGGCGGACCCCTTCCTCGGTATACACCAACGGCCTGGTTGGTATGGTGCCTTGCCGAACACCTTGGTCTCATCCAGTTTTCAGATCTTCAGTAATAGTCCTTTACGTAGCACCATCGAAGATTTGTGCTACCTCTCTACTTGGGACTTGCCAAGCAGAATTCCGTATGTCTCAGCCCTTGGATTTACACAAACATTTCACTTAGATTTTTATAACTCTTGCATTATACTATAGTTCTACATTCTTCCAGTACAAGCTGATATGACCAAAGCTACAGATCCGATAATCCATCAGATTATATACAGTCTGCCATAACACATTCTAAAAAATTCGAATTTCGTCATCAGTAAGATTCGAACTCTTGTCTTGCCACTTGGGAATGCGACAACTTACCAACTTTACTAAGTCACCACACCAATAATATTTATTATTATATATTAATTATTATATATTTAGATAATATATTTTATAGTAATTGTATAGAAATATTCTGATTGGCTATTAGAAGTGTATTGCAATCACATAATCTCACATGATCTCAGATTATACAAAAGAATACTTTGGTTTATATAAAAGTGTTATACAAGAAAGTAATACAAGTTCATCTTTTTCTTCCACACAAACATCTTCTTTCTCTATATGAATAACTTTTCTCGCACAAATATCCAATTCTTCTATATAAGTCCTAAATATTTTAAACACAAAATACTGTGTAATAAAGTTTTTTATTTTTTATTTTTATTTTTTAATATTAAGATGACCACTTTGGGGTTTGGCACGTTTTATTGAACTTTTGATTCGAATGTCAGGGCAACCTACATGGGCTACCCCTGACTTTATTACATTAATAAAGATACAACTAGCCATATATACAACTTTTGGTTGTCTATTTAAGCAGTCTTATATACGTAATCCATATGAACTATACTAGCTACCATATCTATATCTCAACTAAGGGGATTATCTATTTAAACCCTCTGATTAACTTAGCACCGTCAGATATTCTCCTCAAAGAGGAACTGCCAGTAAGGCCCCTTAGGACTTTAAAGCGGACACATACTGCTATATAGAAGAGTCCTTTATTTTCATAATAAACCTGCTAGAGCCTTCTGTACCCACAAATCTAGCTGACCTAAACTTTTTTAGTAATTTACGCCGAGGCCGAAAACAAGTACTTGCAAGCTGAAGCCACTATCATTACCTACTACCGCCCTTATAGAGTTCACCCAAACCCCAGCATCCACTACAGTCAGGGAATATACCAAATTTGGATATTGATGATCATACCTAATTTAGTAATGATCACTAATCAGATGATTCTAGAATTCAAGATTCGAAGCATAACAAAGAAACTATAGCAGTACTGGATTTTTTTTAACTACTTTTTTTAATAAAAATTTTTTTACATATATCTTAATTAAATTTAATTTAATTTATTTTTTAACTTAAGCTTTTGAACTTTAAAGTATTTGTAAGGGTCAAATTTTACTATATCGATAAATAAATAATCTTTATAAATATCAACTACCGTATAGCGCAGACTAAAATACCCGATTATAATAAATATTACAGAAGTCCAGGGTAAAATTGTTAGTGAGTTGGGTTGAGTTGGTTTGGTTGACCCAATCTTCAACACACTTTACTAAATTAGGCTTACTCCAATGTTTTGTTCTGGGTTGCTTTATAGTACTCCAGGTTATTCTGGGTTGCTCCAAATTTAAATAAATAATTTTAAATCCACTCTAACTTAGGTTGGATTCTATTCTGGAGTTTTCTGAAGTAAGCTACTCCATTAACAACCTTAGTCCAGGGCAATATACTTGGTAGTCATATACTAGGTTGGTAAAAAGTGACTGGATAGTGACCTTTTTTTGATCGCTAATATACTATTAATTATATTTACGCCTATACAGTATTACGTAGATATAATCAATAATTATAGAAATTCAATATTATTAAAGATAGTAAAAAAGATCACTGTCCAGTTACTTTTTACTAATCCGGTAAATAGAATATACCCTCTGGGTACAGTATATTAAGACTTTCAACATTGTAAATAGTTATACTTGCCTACTAGATACGAATAATAGGATTAAAAATATGACCTGTATAAAAAATTATAAACATGATTAGCTTATGTTTAACTACATATTTTTTGTTTAGATAAAAATTAAAGAAATTGTACTGTTGATTTAAAATACCTTATCCTAATTACGCCAATTAATAAAAGATTTTAAAGATCTTAAATTCTATTGACTAAACAAATAATATACAATATATAGTATAAATTCATTCACTTAACTTGAATATCTTGAATAATAACCTTAATGCTTACTAAAAGCTTAATATAAATTAAATTAAAAAAAAAACTTTAAATTATTCATGCGTTGATATAATTAAATTGGTCTTTCATGCATTAATGATTTCAAACTTAACTTACTTTAGAAGAAAAAGCTTATTGTAATATACTATGAAATATTAAACCAAACATCCTATAGTTAGCGTAAAAAGTTTTTTGTAAGGCATAAAAGTATATTTAACATGCAAGATTATGCTCTTACAATTTAGCTTGTGCGAAATAAAAGCTAAAATTTCGGGTCTCATTTACTTTTTTAGCGAAAGTTAACCAAAGTGGATTATTGTAGATTATTTAAACTAGAGGCCTTATACTGTCTATTCATGTGTCTATTCGCAAGTTTCTAATAATAAACTAAAGTTAAAAAAATTTTCTGAAAAACACAAGCAAAAAAGCATACAAAAGCCAATCAAATTTGAGAATTCGTACACAGATCATTCTAGAACCTAATTTCTATATTTGGTATATTCCCTGACTGCACTATACAGACTATTACTCATATATCTGTCATTCCAAACTTTCAATCCAGATGGCCTGGAAAGGCTGTGACCTGCTCTTGGTCCTCACAGTTAGGTCCTTTTCTTCTGATTACTCTCCGGTGGCCAGGTTGGTGGAGTGCCTTGCCAAACACTTCAATCTCGTTCAGTTTTCTGATTTTCTAGTGATAATCCTTTACATAGTACCGTCGAAGATTTGTGCTACTTCTCTACTTGGGTCTTGCCAAGTAGGCTCCCATATGCGCCAACTCTGGATTTACACAGCCACTTCACTTGGGTTTTGTGTAACTCGCATGTTATACTATTATTCTACAGCCTTTCAGTACAGGCTGATATGACCAGATTACAAATGTCAATCTGTCTATTTACACTCACAGTCTGCCGTAACATGTTCTGGAATTTAAATTTTCGCTATTGGTGGGATTCGAACTCTGATCGCTGCCACTTAAGGGTATAACAACTTTACTACTACAATAAGTCACCACATCCAGCAAAGTTTTCTAATTTCTTCACATGAGATATAAATAAATATAAATATAATAAGTAATATTTATATTTTCTTTACTTTACTCAGCACAATCACCTTCTTCATCTAATACAATTCTTTACTTCTCCTATACAAGTTCTCTTTCTTCACTTGCTAAGTATTATTTATTTACTATGCATTGTATATTCTCCTTGTGAGTAAAAAAATATATAAAGGGTGTCTTTTTCCCTTTCTGCCAATTTTTAAGTTTCTATACTTTACTTAGACTCTGATATTCTTTAACCTTTCTTATCTTGTAAAGTATGATATTCTCCTTCTAAGGTAATTTCTACAAGCAAGGCTTATCACTATTTTTGTATTAAATAAAGCTATCTTTTATACTGTTACTATCTCAAACCATTTGCCTGCTGCTGTATAGTTAAGTGAACAACTATACCTCTACTCCGTATATATTTACAATAGTCAATTACTATACCAGATGATCTTGTTACTTGGTTGTATTTTACTAAGAAGGCTACAACTCTGTAATAATATCAAGGTGTTACTTTAAATTGTTTAGATGGTTATATATTTAGATTTAATTATAAACTTTGATAATATAATAATTTAATATTGTTACAAAGACAATATAGTAACATTTTAAAACCAATAATTTTTTTAGAATAGTGCTAATTCAAAGACAAGTTATATATTTTACAATCTATATAGAAATAATAAAAAATCACTTTTTAATAATTTTTATATTTTTTAACTTGATTTAATAAAATGTTTTAAAACATAGTTAATTATAATGCTAATTATACATGCCAATAAAATTATTTTAGATTTCAGAATATGAAATTAAAATTTGAAAATGAAATTGTTTTTGACCTATTTACTTAAAAGACAAAATTTTTTGACAATTTTTTTGAAGAGACGAAATTATATAAAACATAACTATCTAAATTAGATTGCTATTGCATATAAAAAGTTTAAAATTGCTCTAATAGAGACAAAATAGAGGTTTTTTGAAAACCTATTTCAGTAGCATGTATAGTGCTGATAGATGAAGCTAAAATTATTATATATAATTAGGTAATTTTAACTTCATTGTCGCTATGAATTTTTTATTTCTTAATCCAAATATGCTGTCAGTTTGTATTACAAATATTAAAAAGTTAGAAGATTTAAATTTATAATCATAATTATAACTATATTATTATTATTAATTATAATATTAATATTAGTAACAGATATTTTAAAACATGTAAAAAATCACTTTAGTTAATAATCTGGCACTCAATTGGAAACTTTTCTATATTAAATATAATACAGATTATATATAAAAAATCTCATATTAAAATTTTCAAGTTATAAGTAAAATTATTAAATTACTTAATAAATATAGTATTAAAGTAATACAAATAATAAAGTAAAATAATAAGTTTTTAATTATAAAATTATTAAATTTTGTTCTTTTTTTTGAGAAACTTTAATTTGTAAATATATAGTATTTACTATTGCAAATTAAAATGAAATCTGATCAAAATGAAACTGAAGACCTCTCATACTCACTCTTAGAGCCTATAAAACCCACATATATATATTTATTAATAAACCTAACTCTAAACTCTACCTTTAATGCTAAAAGAATCTCAAAAATATCTTTCAAAAAATTTTAAATTTTCTTTAAAAAACAGAAAAATTTTGTTTTGATCAGATTTTGTTTTAATCTATGATATTTACTATATTAAATCTATATTAATAAGATCTATATCCTAAATTAAGATAATTAATAACACCTTGTTTTAGTTCATCTTACAACAAATCTATACTTTATTTTTTTAATCTTTAGTTTTTAAAGTATATTATGTTTAAAAAATAATATCAAAAGCAAGATCTGTAGATTATATACTATCTATATTATATTGTATAAATATAAAATTATAAGGTAAATATATATTGTGTAAGTGTATAAAGATCTATATTATCAAAGCTTTATTTTTTTTTTTAAGTTATTGTTTTAATATTGTCTTGACGTATTTAGTTTTTAGAAGAGTTAAATAGTATATTAATAAAAACACTAGGATACTAGCATTTACAATAACTTTATAGATTAGAGAAGAGCTAAATAATATGTTAATGAAAAATAACAGGGATGCCAGCATTTATGAATATAGTAGCAAATGCATCTCATAAAAATGCCAAGTTATCTTTTTAGATTTAAGTGTTATTGAAGTAAAAAAGCATTTTGCAAACTGTCATTACATATTTTTTGGATATAAGCTATCAATTAGCTAATAAGCTTTATAAAAACACCACAGAGGTTTGAATCAGGTAGAAAAAAAGCATTAACTAATGTATTTTATAAGAATACAACACTAATTTTTTAGATTGGTTTTGAATCATAAAAAGGAAAAGCATTAGCAGACACTACAAAAACATCATGCTAACCTTTGGAAGCCAGACAAAATCTCAATGAACAAAATTTCAAAAGATCAGAATCTTGAAAAGTTAGTCTGAATTAGGTTAGGTTAGCTTAATTCCAATTAATTTTTTCAGAATTCCATTCTTTAGAATTATGTTTTCAAGATTTTGATCCAAATTCTTAACCTTTTTTTAGATATAAGCAATAATATTATTTAAAGAAAGAAAGCATTAGCAGGTATATTCTATAAGAACATAATACTGAATGAAAAACATTAAGTAAACTTTGTAAAAACACTACATTGTCTTTTTTGAATCTAGGTAGTTATATTTTTTGATTAGAAAAAGGAAGGCATTAGCAAATTACTTTATTTACTTCTTTAGAAAATCAAACCAAAAAGCCTTAAAAGTAGATACAATAGCTTTTTTGAATCTATATAATTATTCTGAATCGAATAAAGAAAATGCATTGTTAGATATATACAGAAAAACAATACTCTAAACGAAATAGGTCTTAAAAATAAAAAATTTTAGCCAAAAGGCATTATCATATGCATTTTACAAGAATATTAAGCTAGCTTTTTTAAAAGTTATCTTTAATTTAGGTATCAGAAAACATTCTTATATTTTAGGTTCAAGATTGTCTAAATATTTATATATCTATTAATATACATTTTTGGTATTTTTATATCAAAACTGTCAACTAAAGAAAATCATTTTGCAATAATTAATTTCTGTCTAGAAAATATTTAAGTACTAGATATTTTTTAATTACTATATTGTGTATATATTACTTTATTAAACACTAATTATTTTTATTTTTTATTTTTTTTGGTGTTAAGATAGGATCTTGTTTATGACTTTTTTATTATTAATACTTTACATATACTGCTATATTTTTGTATTATATATATCAAATATACCAAGCTCAGATTCAGATTCTATTGGTAACCTATGCTCTGACTAAAACCATTACTTGCATGATAGTGTCCTTATTCACTACTATTGTAGCTACTGATCTAATTATCTGTGATTCAAACCTACCAGAGTGGTATATCATCATCGACACATTCATCTAGTATTTTACCACCCTTTACAAGTTCTATTTCAGTACACTTCTCCATAACAACATTCTCCATATCACTTATACCACTTATACCCAAGCTTCCAAATTTGGTAATCCTTTTTATAAAAAGACCTTGTAGCCTAATTAGTCTACTTTCAATCTTGGTGAATCTCAGCTAGCCTACTCAGATGAGTCCTACTAGTAGGTTTCATGCTGACTCAGGTTAAGTCACTATTAATAACAGCTAGTTTAGTTAGTATGCTTGCTAATCTTATTACCACATTGAATAGGTACTTCTATATGTTGGTGCGAGTTTGCTGTGTTGCATTACAAGTTATCTCGTAATTCTCAGATAGCAGTTTTTCATATTACTTTTCTTCTATAGACTGACGGATTGAGTACCATCTAGTAACTATAGTGTTCTAATGCCCTAATATTTTAGGTTACAAGGCACTAGGGATATAGACCTAGTTTGGCTTGTAGTCTATAATACTCCTAATTAATCTTGGTATCCTTTAGTTTTTCTGATATGCAGGCTCTATTTGTACAATGTATTACTAGCTTAGCAAATTCAGCAATTTCAAGTTATTACCTCATATTCCGAGTTTTAGTCCACTTACTCTGTTGTTATAGGGTCTTTCTCTAATAAACCAAATGGCTTGGAGCTAGAGATGCTTCTGATTCTAGTTAAGCCAATCCTTTTCTACAGATCATCCTCATATTTTTCACTTCTGTAACTCAAAAAAGGGGCTATAATCAAATGCA
>CAJVPZ010003784.1:0-10622 GCA_910592135.1 Racocetra fulgida | reverse complement strand
AAGTTTGGAAAAACTTTGTCACAACACTTGATCGTTAGTTTTTTTCTAAACTTTAAACGAAAATATCTCGACAACCAGCTATATAAAATTAATGTTTTTTTTTTTTTTTTTTTTTACTCTGATTCTATATTACTGTTTAATTAAAATAAAAGGTTTTATTAATTTTAGATACCGTATTGTTGCGAAATAACGCGCAGGGGTGAAATTACGAACTTCGGCCCAAATTGGACTTAATTCGGGCCATTATTCTAAATAATGCTCATGTCCATTATTTAGCGACAATTAGTGATGAACACCACGTGTGATTCGTGTGTAATCCCGCGTATGATCCCGCATGTAACGCACGGGATATATTGTATAATTCGAGCAGTGTCATAAATCTGGCCGGGTTCCGAAATATTCCGAGGTCAAAATAAAATTTCGACCCATTTCCGCAAAATTCTGAAATATAAAAAAAACCAATCCCGCACGGATCACACGCGTGATCCCACATCCCGCGCAGGATTTTTAGAAAAACAGCTGATTGCCCATCACTAGCGACAATACGGTAAGTGGTTGCCGAAATATTTTCGTTCAAAGTTTAGGAAAAACTTAGATAACTATCAGCGACAAAGTTTTTCCAAACTCTTGAGCAGGATATCTCGACCACCACCTACTTAAAATCGATGGATTTTTTTTTTTTATTTTGCTTCTAAATGAATTTATAACTAAAATTAAAATATTTTTATCGATTTTAGATTGGTGGTCATAGAGATATTCTCTCAAAATTTGAAAACATTACATTTGGATTATTGATTTCGTAATTTTAGCCGACACTTTTTTCGCCATGGCTAGAGCACTATTCAAGGTCTTTTATATACATATCGCGCTTCGATTTGATTATCCAATTTCTATGATAACATTTATTTTAAGAGCAAAAAGATCGATTGAATTCATTTCTTAATACGGTAACAAAGTTCAAAACTTAATATATTAGCCTTACAGTAAAATTTTGAGTCAGGTTGAAGTTTCAACCCTTGATTCAACCCGAATGTTTGTCAACCGATCCGACTCGAAATTTCGGGCCAGGTTCGAGTTAGCTCATAACCCGGCTCGACCCAACCTGTTCGTGACACAGACAGAATTTTGACAAGTTGAACTCTTGACAAATAAAATTCTGACAAACAAAAATTCCAACAGACAAAATTTTGACATGTAAGAATTTTATCTGTTGGGATTTTGTTAGGATTTTTGTCTGTCAAAATTTTCGTCAGTCGGGTCGGGATTTTGTCTGTCAGGATTTTGCTTGTCAAGATTTGGTTTGTCAGGATTTTGCTTGTCAGGATTTTGTTTGTCAAGATTTTGACTTGTCAGGATCTGTCTGTGTCAGAATTATGTATTCAGGATTATGGGTTATCAGGATTTTAGAGTAGAACCCTTTGAGATGATACTGTCTCAATAACCACTGAGCCAAATTCAATGAATTTCTTTTAATTTAAATTCTACATATTGGTAGAATTCGAATAAAAAAGAAGGGTCATCGGCTTTGGCCAGTAGTCGTCGAGACATTATCACTCAAAGTTGGAAAAAGCAGCATCTATTTTGATAGACTTTTTTTCTAAGTTTGAATGAAGATATCTTGGCAACCACTGGCAAAATTCAATGAATTTTTTTTATTTAAATTTTACAAACCCGTAAAATTCAAGAAAAAGTGTTCATCGTTCAATTTGAAAGAAAATTTTGGCGTAGTATTTATTTGAGAGACGTTTAGAGTTTTTTGCAACTTTATGTAAAGTTATCTTGACAACCCTAGACCAAATTTGATGAATATTTTGTTATTCAAAATCTACAAATCTGAATAAAAATTTTTTGCATTGCCTAAATGCGAAGGTAGATAAATTTTTTTGCATTGCACAAATGTGAAAATAAATAAAAGTTTTTGTGTTGTCCAATTGTAAAGATAGATTAAATTTTTTGCATTGCCCAAATATGAAAGTAGATAAAAATTTTTTAATTGCCCAATTGGAATTGCGCAAATGTGAAGATAGATAAAAATTTTTTGCATTGCCCAATTGGAATTGCTCAGATGTGAAGGTAGACAAAAATTTCTTGTCTTGCAATAAATTTTAAAAATATTACAAATTGTGTGAAAATCATGATTGTTACATTAGGTATGTCCGCATTATCATTTTGCTGCAATTGCTCATATATACTAACACATGCTTTTAATATGTCCTCAAAGCAAAGTCTTGTGATTTGTGCATCCAAACCAAATTTAATAAGTATCCAGTTATAAAAATTCGATGGTAATGAGAGTTTCCTGATTTCAGATTCTGTTATTAATTGTTTGCCTTTTATTAAATAATAATCAAATACTTTAGTGAATGCCATTTCGGGATTTTTTCGTGCTTTTTATAGAGAAAATTCCAAATTTGAGGTTTGTTAGAACTGTGCTTAGGTCTTAATGATTCTATTAAACTGATTTAGGAAATTATTCAAAGAATCTTGTGTTATAAAGATGAACGATTTCACTAATGTTTCACCGATTTCTTCTAATCTATCTTCAAATAAATAAAGAATGCTACCAATAACACCGTAATTTAGTTGAAAACCAAGAACAATTAATTCATTAAAGTCGTTTACTAATCATTTCATCATTCGGTTGAATCCAATCAGCAGGAGGATTAGGTGGATAAAATATTAAAAGTGCACCCTGCATTACGAGATCATTGACATCCCTACAGATTTCATAATAGCCAATTTCTTTTCATAATATAACCAAATATTTGCAGATTAATATTGTTCGAGCCATGACATCCTTACAGATTTCATAATAGCCAATTTCTTTCCATAATAGAACCAAATATTTGCAGATTAATATTGCTCGAGCAATGACGTTTAACTGTCTATTATTTTCGTAACCATCCTTGGGTGGATACTCCCCGGGAATAACTCGTGTTGTACAAAGAGGATTTAATATTCTAGGAAGAAACGAGATAAGTTTCTTGCGCAGTATTAATTCTTTAATTGCATTATGTTTTGAGCATCGCCAATTGAATGAGGGCCACCTGAAAGGAAATGAAAGAGTTCCATATCACTTCCTTTATGCAAAGGTCGTTTATTTTAAATAGTTTTTGAGTCACCGTTAGAAATATGTTAAAACTGATAATTCCAAATTATTTGACCAACATTGTGCGTAATTTTCAATTCAATTAATTTAAGATAATAACTTCCATATTGGACAAGAAGTTTTTTTTTATAAAATATCTCGATAGAATCCCGCGTTTTAATTATGGTCTCTACGAAAGAAGCATTTATGAATAATGGTCCCAATCTCACTGCATGTAAAAGGGATGCACCTTTCCATAATGATAAATAATCCGTTCTTCCCTACATTTGCATTTTTGACAATATGCGACCAAGCCTTACAACTTAATGTCATATTCTTAGGGCTTTTAGCATATTTAAAACTAATATATTCTATGGCATTCACGGACTCCTCCTCGACATCCATATATTTACAGAATCACAAAATATAGATATTTATAATATGGTGTGTCATTCTTAGATAGTTATTTTGGGAACTTGTCATATTATGCAAAACATGCATAATTAGATATATTAAAAACGAAAAGAATACAGATAAGACAAAATCTTATGAAATCTGAAATAAAAAAATAACGCCTGATTATACACAATGGTTTTCTTGGTATAGTATTTTTTATGGTGTTTTTGCTTACAAAGGATGTTACATTTTAAGTTGTCATACACTCTAAAAAATTTTATTGGTAAACAATATTCAGTGTGTTTGTTTTTTTTTTTATTTTGTGGATATTTAAAATTACGGAATTTACGGAGATTGAGAAATTACCTAATATAGATTTTGAATAACAAATACATACGTACGTACGTACGTACGTACGCATATCGGTTTCATGTAACGTCACGTACAATTTTTTCCTTAAATGTGTCAAATAAGGTTTCAACGTTTAGGATTACAGAAATTTACAGAGATTGGAAAAATTCTAAATATGGCTTTTGAATAACAAAGACAAATTCATTACGCCATTGAGACTTTTAGATAGTCAAGAAATGCTTAATGTTCTCCATGTGGAGTGTTACGGAAAACATTCCTTATAAAAAATATTGCAAAATTTTTAAGGAAATACTCTGAACAAGTTATTATTTTAATCAAATGATTTTGACAATATACTGCATAACTTAATTGTTTATGTCTAGTTGTGATAAGTTTATTACGTAATTTTGAATCAATATGCACTTGTTATTGGTTATATTGCATGATGATTGAGTGCTTCATATTATAAATCTAGATGTAGAGATATTTTCCTATTGGACGCTTAACAAAATGCTGCCCTTAATAGACGAAATTATTACAGATTCTAATCTGGTATCGAACTGAAGAATACGGCGAAAAATAAACACAATCTATAGAATATAGCTAGTACGTACTAATATTAAGGCAAAATAAGGCAGTGAGTTTTTTTTTATTAAGACAGACAGATAGTTTCATAAGTAAAATTACAAGTTACTTGAAACCCTGATTTTTTCACTATTTTTATGTTACACTGGATCTTGTAAATTAATTGGTAGCGAAAAAGTTGCGTAATCTACTTTATATATATTTTCATACATCTAACAGAAATGTGGACTACGTTACAGTTGCAGCAAATTTTTTGCGAATACGTAATCAAGCCGAAAAAGAAAACTAAATACGTGAAGATAGAAAATTAAGGTTAGGGCGTTGGTTTGAAGGAGTATATTTGTTCCCGACATTATTGATTAGTACACCAAGGTAAATACTTCCTTTTCCTTCTTTTACACGCATGCCGTCTGATCCAGGTAAAAATTGAATCGGCTAGTTGGCTGTATCCTTTTTAGGTGATCATTTAAAGCGCTGTGCAATCATGTGACATATGGCCAATCAACTAGTTTATTTTGGTCAACACGACGAAAAAAAGGAAAGAGCGAAAAACAAAGAAAGCTAATGTCAATCCAATATTTTGGGCACTTATAAAAAATGTCAAAAAGGTGATTTTATTTACCAATAATACATGGCATACCCCCAACCCAAACTAACCCTTACCCTAACATTAATTAAATAATCAAAAACATATAATGACAACTCCTTTTTTTAGGAGTTTTGTATTATACGCGAAAATTGCACCCTTGAATGTGTGCTAGGTTTGTGGCGCAGATTTACTGAACTACGAATCCGAGCTATATTTAGTAACTAGCAACAAACACAACGAACAATGCTTAAAATTCGTTGTGCATAGATTTCAAGATTAGATGCAACGTAACACAATAAAGAAAATTCAAAACAAACGTCCATTTTGCAAAAATCGTTTATTTTTTGAAATCATACATATGAAACCACTTTTGGTGCTCTAATTAAAAGTTTTCGCTGGAAATTTTATTATATAAACTACCTCTTTCTAACCCGTAACCCTAATTCTAATGCAAGTGAATATTAAATAATTTTTGCTGCGCCACAAACATAGTACACATTCAAGTAATGCGCGAAAATTAGTAAATGACATCTCAACCTTTGTAGCACAACAGTCATAATAAAATGTTATAAGTTGTAATACTTGTCATACTACTTTTTAGAAGTTTTGTATTATACACGAAAATTAGTAAATACCATCTCAACCGTAGCACAATTGTCACTGCAGGCAATAATAACTTTTATAAGTTGTACTAATTGTCATATTTATATGCTAACACGCATTAATTAGGAAACAAATTTATGTTATATAATCTAGTGTTTCAGAAGAAAGTAAATATACATCCACGTGCGTACTCACACAATACCATATTTCTGTCATTGACCATACAAAATCTTGTTACAAATTGTCGATATATACATTACGGCGCATTTGCGAAATTAATCGAGCAATTGGTCACCAAATCCAAGTATTTGGTCCCAAATTTAAATTTTAGTTACCAGATTATATATCAGATTATATATTAATCAATCAATGTTAAACCCCCGAAAAAATTTTTTGAACCCCTGATCTGTACCGATAACGCGTCTAACCCATCTTTCCCATGGGCTAACACATTTTCCCACACTCATTAGACATAGGAATTTATTAAATGATGCATGATGACTTAGAAACGTTGATTATCTCAGTCAAAATCTATATTTACATATTAATAGTCATATTTTTTCAAATTTCGAGGCTGTTCACAAATGCCGTAATGATCAAAACTAAACTTTGTTTTTTCAATCTGACAATCTACATCATTTATATAATTACTGAATTAATTTATTCAAACAACCAGTTTATACATATTAAAGTAAAAAAAAAGTAATACTGCTTTGCACTTCACAATAAATGAAAACAGATTGAGCCATTCTACTTAAAAGAGTATCTAAAGCATTTTAAATAAAATTTAAGCTTATATATGTCCAATGCAATTAGTTCAAAAAAATCAACGTAACAAGTCTATGCGTAAGCGCCACAAAAATAACATTGGGAATCTCGGAGTTTAGTCATAAATACTATTGAATAATAAAATTGTTTATTATGAAATATTTTTATTGAAACTTATCGTAAATTAACTTTAGGACAAATTCAAATTCAAATCGATCTCGCAAAACTCCGATACGCCGTTTCATTAAATGATCTCTAAATCAATCATTGTACAATAAAAATATTCGCGTGCTTTATAATTAAAAATTAATTTTTGATGCCCATATCTTTAGTTATAATTGCGTTGTATTTTTAAAATCAAATTAATCCAATGAAGATTTAAAATTATTTAATTAGGTACACATAATTTTATATTTGGTACATAAAAGTTTTGATTTAGTTCATTATAGCAAAACTTCTTTTTAGAATGAAAATTTTCAAAATTTTATAAAATCGCAGCTTTTGACGCGATGAACTTATATGAATGACGAAAAACTTCCAACGTCTATCGAAACTAGAATAATAAACACCTTAAATATTCAATAGAACTAACCTAGCCATTAATTTTGAAACTCTACTAAAAGAAATATAAAGCTTTTTAACTTTTCGCCTCTTCATTTATTTTTTTTTTAAAAAAAAAAATAATTATAAAATATGAGCCAATCTACGACTCAAATTATTAACGCTCAACTTCAAAACAACAACGTCCAGTTGCAAAGGCCTCAGAACATTCGTGGTCCACGAAATATTAATGGCCGTCAGCCTTTAAGACCTCAGAACTTATCCTACAATACTTCCATTGCTGTTCAATATTACGCAGATCTAAGTGAAGGCACAGAATTCACCGAAACGCAACGTATAGAAAATCCACCATCACAGAGCACCCAATCTTTAACGTCGCTGATTTTTGAGCTTTCTTTCCCATAGATGAATTACGTATAAATCTATATTTTTAGGATGACACTTCTATGACAGATTAATCATTATTTATTTCATTATATGTTTTTTACGTTCCAACTATACTTAGATAATTTTATAAGTCGTTATATTAACTAAATTATTCGGACAAAGAAGCTAAACATTTACTGTTGAGCCTCCTAAAATGGATATGTAAGTTGGGCAGGTTTTATATCAGCTTTGAAAGATTATCTGATTCAAATACATTATAAACTATTAGATTTATAGTAGACAGCAGAGACGTACTTAATAGACTATTCTCTTATCAGATTTAACAGGTTATCGGGTTTAGCGGGATCGTCTTGGGGTTCAACAGTACATTTTATAGTAATAAGGCAAACAAAAGAGTGACAAAATTTTAATTCTTAAGCTTGATAAGAAAGCATGTAGGATGTAATCAACATTTTTAATAAGGAATAAAAGATTCAAATAAATATATACAATTAAGACTCAATACACTTTTAATGTCTCTTTTTATTTTTGTTTTTTTTTTATTGTTATTTTTTTTATTGTTTTTTTATTATTATTTTTTTATTTTTGTTTTTTTATATTGTTTTTTTTTTCATTTGAAATAAATGTTTTTTATGCACGGACTAAAATGAAATTTAAGAGTAATAATATTTGTGACATGAATGGCTTATTTTAAATACTTGGATTAATAAATATTCCTTATATTTACTCAGTATGCTAAATGAAATTAAATATTGAATAATCACGAACTTTAAAAGCTTATTTTAAATACAATCAACCCTCCGTAAATGCACCTCCTTGGGAACTATAGGCAAAAGTTTTAAAGATGTGCATCTGAGAAGACATGTATTTATGAAGACATTTTACTGTGGATCATCCAGGGCGACCACCAAACGTGCAGTAACATGACTTAAACCACAGTCGTCAATTAAGCAAAAAAAATTCCCGGACCAATTTTACCAACTAATTTTACCGAAGCAAGTACAATTTTAATTCTTTTTGTATATTCAAAAAATTGGAAAATGAATTTTGGCCAAATTAAAATTTTGAAGATCACTGCACTTTTGGGGCTGCACTAGACGATCCTTTTAATGTGCATTTAGAGAGGGTATACATAGTATGTGCATTTATCAATTGATTGTATTTAATTTTAATAAATATTCTTTATACTCACAAACTAAAATAAAGTTAAATAGCTTATTTTAAATACTTAGAATAAATTGTCTTTATATAGACAGACTTCTCTAAGTGTATTCTCCCTAAATGCGTGACAAATTCTGGCCCAAATACAGAAAGTCCTTCTAAATGCACCCTCTCTAAATGTACCACCTCTCTAAATGCACTTTCAACTTCGGGCCCAGGCATATGGGGGTGAGCTAACAGAAATCTGCAAGATGGTAAAATCATAATTTCGAGAAAATCCCGTTTTTGTGTTACATTTAATAACAATATCCGACTTGATCTGATCTAATCCGATCCAATCAGCTATATTGAAAAATTGAATAACGCGAAACTTGCTACCTTGCTTTATTAAGACAGATACTATTGGATAATAGCAGTTAAATGGTCACTGATACAATTCTTCACACTTTTGTCACTTTTTACAACCTAGATCATACTTTAGATTGCAATTTCATTAGGAATAGTTTTATACAGTTTTTATACGTAACTTCATGTTACGTAACACTTGATCTTTGTAATTTTATTGGCTACTCAGATTCAACTTTAAATAATACCTGTTTATACTATAGCTCTGCAAAAAGTTGTGACCCATGATTTTGTGATTGTTGAGAAAATTTTTAAGATTTTAAAGGTCTATTAATCATTTTTCGACCATTATACTTATATTGATTTAAAATCGACAAAAATTTTAAACTCTGCTGAATCTCCAATTCTCACATGACATCGTCATCTGCAGAGGTCACATCTTTTTGCAAAGCACAATAATACTCTACTGTATATTAATTAATATTAAGCATCGATTCTTGAAAATTATCACTGAAATAAACAGATCCAGAGCCTGTTATCTGCAAAAAGATTTGGCTTTGATTTAGAAAGGATCTAATACTGATGTGTGCTATTTTCTATCTTACACACTTCGTCGATAGTAATTCCATGGCTTAGTTCTATTGATAGAGGCAATAAACTCAACTGTAAAAAAATTTCAGCTAAACGATAGGGCAAGCTGTAACACATACTTCTGCCAATTACTTATATTATCTAATCAGATTGCTAGAATGAATTATACTGTATGCATGAATGATCTTATAAATTAGTCAATCGGCTCGAGTCGTTTAGTATATTTTAATATGAGATGCACTAAACACAAATTTTCTTCACTTATAACAATTGTTTTTATCACAAGCAAACAAAAAAAAACATTAAATTGTGTATATAATTAATTCTACAGATACAATCACAGGGTTATTATTGTCTGTGCATAATTCAGCAGTTAGATATAATTATATAAAGCGAACCTAAATAAATAAAGGATTATTCTATAAAGTCTAACGCCAAAACCTACACAGAAATACGTATAAATCATCATGCTGCAAATAGGACACTTTGATAATGGCACAAAATCCTATAATAAGGTTGATGCAATAATCTAGGATACTTTAACTTCGATCCAAACCAAATTTCAATAGATTATTAATACTTAAAACATAAGCAATTAATCGGAGACATAGTTCCGCATGATCTTTTATAAATTTATATGGAGTCACATGAATGCATATGATTTATGAGTTAGCTTCTTCATAGGCATCTAAAATGATTCTTAGCTTAATGTTACATTGGAGCTCATTTATAGAGAAAAAACATAACACGCATTAAGAATATTACATAAGGAATAAACTATATTTTTTTCGCAGCCAAAATTAAAACGAGGAACCGTACGCGTTTGTCTATCCTTAGTTATGAAGCATGATTTCGTTCCTTAGAAATTATTGTAATCATCTATCTGTGTTGATCAAATGGCATACATATTTTTATCTAATTTTTTAATGCCTATAGTCAATACTGTAAGATAATGATTACAATTCACACGTTATACCGAACCATTTTAAAGCGGCTCTTTACTATAATGGAGTGATTCGCTAGAACAACTTAAATTTTTATCATAATTTTAAGAGTTTTCATCACGAAGTTATTTTTATATAAATCTATATAGAATTCTTGGATAAAATATAGTATAGGTGACACCTTAATAAATAATCAATTGATTTAAAGTAGTTGTCACCTATACTATATTTAATCCGAATACTCTACAGATCT
>CAJVPZ010003783.1:0-10622 GCA_910592135.1 Racocetra fulgida | reverse complement strand
TATTGTAATTATATTTTAATTATATTATTTTTATATGATAAATATATTTAGCAAAATATATAGGTTTCTGTAAAGTTGAGGATAATAATATTATTCAGCTATCATCTGGTTGTTAAAAAGTATCTTTATTGCTTCTCATTTCACATAGTATTTATTACAAAGTTTAAAGTCAAAAACAAGTAAACGAGGCAGTAAAACAAAGACTTATAACAGTTAAATATATAGAGAGGTCTGCAGATTATCTTATCTGAAAAACAAAAATGAGCAGTTTAAATCAACAAAATAACTTGATGATATTTTACAGTTAACTAAAAAGAAAAATAATCAAATTTAAAACATACTTGCCAAAAAAGAAAAGATCTTTAAGTAGTAATAGTTTTGATTTTGTTCTGATGAAAATAGCTGTTAAAAAAGTTGTAGTGATGTTGGAGAATATACTGAAGAATATAAACATTATTTTAATGAATATAATCTTAAGAATCTACGTGATCTAAATAGTAGTAAAGCGCTAATTTTATTTTTTGTTATTAAAGATTATACAGGTTATAAAACACCAACTGCATTTGATATATTAAATAAAGAGAATAATTATATAATTAGACTTGTAATAGAGGCAGTTTAATAAAATATTTCTTGTAATAATTATTTATATTAATATTATATACAATTATTGATAAGCACTGACCAACAAAGAGAGAACTCTAATCTATTTTATATAGCTTAATTTTATACTAGTTTCATTTAATACAAACATTTAGTAACATCTTAAAAATTAATAAATTTATAAATACTATTAATATCCAATTGCTATAGTTTTTTTGTCAAAATTAACTTCTTTTTAAAAGGCTCTAGACAAGTATATTTTAACAAAGATACATATAAACACATATACAACTTTAGTTATTTTCTATTTAAAAATTCTGCTATATTTATTTTTATCTATAAAATTTCTATTTAGACTTTCTGATCTAAGTTTTCTATATCAATCTAATCTAATTTTACCCAGAACTATGAAGTACATAAGTTATTTTATTGTCCAAAATTATTGTAAACTACTTATAGGACTACTGGCATGATAAACCAATTCATTTTTAACTGCATTACATTTTAGAGCCACTATTACTATCTCTTAAACAGTATACAAATTCAGAACAAATTTGTTTTGAATTTTTTAAATATAAATATTTATGATTTAATTTTTTTTTTTTTTTTTTTTTTTTTTTTTAAGGTGTCCTTTGGGACCAAGCTTTATTGATGTTTAGCTGTTGACCACATGAGTCGTGTATTTAGTATTACAACGAGAGTACAACTAGCCACATGTACAACTAGCCACATGTACAACTTTTGGTTGCCTATTTAAGTAGTCCACCTGAAGGTTTTACACTAGATGCCATATCTATAACTCAACTAGAGGGTTATCTATTTAAACTCTCTGATCGTACATACCTATCAATTATTCTAAGCTAGGTACCTTTATACTGAAGTGCCCCTACTCACTTACCTGAACTTGGTTACCCTGTTGGTTTCTCTAGAATCCCCACAGGTGAGCGTAATGGCTGCCCCACTAATTCTTCTATGTCCTACACATTTCCAAATTAGGTTTAGAGAACTTGTTTGCTATGGCTGAAACCAACACTAGTGGTTAGAGCTAACTATTAAACTGCACAATTCCTGGTTCCTCTGCTCTTACAAGGTTTATTCCAATCCCGATACCTACATCTACCTTCTTTTCTGTCTTTATACTAATCCCTCCCAAACTTCCAAACCAGTTAGCCCGGATAGGTTGGTATATCTAGACTTTAAGTGTCTGGTGGTTTTTTTCCTTTGGTTCCTAATTCTATAGCATAGAACCTTTTCCTTCAGTGCGACTCTGGTGGTCAGGTTGGTGAACCTTTCTTGCCCCAGGGTTATTCATCTGGTTCTTTGGTCTCCAGTTTTTGAGGTTCCAGCTTCTGCAATATCATCAAAGATCTTCACTGCTTCTTTGCTGGGTCTTTCTAAATGGGTTTCAATTATTCTGGTTCCTTGGCTTTGTTTGTGTAATATTACACAACTTCAACTGAAAGCTCCCATTTAAGATAGTAGTATCAAGGTTACAGGCAGTACACCCAACTGATCATCAAATAAATGTTACCGAAACAAATCTTATTTTTCAAAATCATTGCTAGTGGGATTTGAACTCTAGACTGCTATTTGGAAGGATGACAACTTATCAACTTCACTAAGTCACCACACCCCTGATTTAACTTTTAAAAAATTAAAATATTTAATTTTATTTTTTTTAATTAATATATTAAAATAAGAATTATATAATTATAATATTTAAATTTAATTTATAAAAAAAAAAATTTAGGTTATATATTATTCTAAAGGTTAGTATTTTTAGAAAATTTTTACAATTTAAAAAAATTAGTTACTTATTTTTAATTAATTTGTTATTTTTTAAGTATTTTATTCTGATAAAATAGAATTTAATAGAATTTATTAAAAGGAACAACTTTTATTATTATAGTTTTTATAATTTTGTTGTAAAAATTTGGTCTTGTATTAGAAGTGAAAAATTTTTTAGCTTCGAAAACATATAAATTTTATAAAATTTAACTAAATTAAATATTAAAATTTTTTAAAATTTAAACTTTAAAGTTTAATTATTTAAAAAGGAAATACTTTTGCAGCACTATAGTGTTATAGCACTATATTATAAGTAATTATCAGATCGTATATGTAAATTGATTTTTAAAGTAAAAATTTTATTTTTTTAATATTAGAATAAGGATAGGATCTTGATGTTGGGATTAAACAAAACTAAAGTAAAATTGTACAAGAAATTTTTTTTGTTAGAGCCCAAAAGGTGGTTTAATAGACAAAATTTTAAGATATAATTGATTTTTTAAAAAATTTTTTGTTTTTGTTATACGAAGCTAATCTATATGTTAAATCTAATCTTAAATTTTGATTGGCTATAATGCCCTAGTGCTGTGGTACTATAGTGCTATAAAAATATTTTCATTTAAAAATTACTTAATAAAATCAAAAAAATTGATAATAATGTTAATAGAATATATATTATAGAATATTTTTTATAAGAATTATATACCCTATATTATTAATAATTTTTCAAGTAATTTGACAAATTATAATTTTTAGTCAAATTTAGGGCAAATTTGTCTTCACTACAGTTTAAGGGATAATACTTAGTATTTTTTAGTAATTTATATCAAGTCTAAAAACAAGTACTTTTAAGCCAAAGCTGCTACTATTATTTACTCAGCCCTTGTAAAGTTTACTTAAATCTTGATATCTTCTCTTTAAAACAATTTGACATTTTCTCTTTTAGTACTTTTTAAAATTTTTTCTAAAACTTAGTAAGAAGTATGCTACACTTTTTAAAACAAACCTATTGCTGAGGTTTCTATGAATCTAACAGTAAAAAAAATATTAAAAAAAATTTCTTTCTATAAAACACTAAGCTCTTAAATATTAGCAATTATTTTATTTATTTTTACTATATTCTTTTTGAGTTCATAATTTTGTGATATAAAAGTGATTCAGTAGAATGAGAGCTTTCAGCAAAATATATCTTTAGAAAGTTGATATATTATTAAAGTAGTAGAGAAAATCAAGAAAAACTGTTTTATAATAAGTAGATCACTTATTAGTTTATCATAACTGATATATTTAAGCTATTTAATTTTGTTAATATTACTATTATTCTATTCTTAACTAGTTCTATTTGTTCAAAATAAGTTATTTAAGCTTATATTTTGCTTACTTTGTTTTAACTAATTGGAAATATAAATTTTTTTTTTATAATTAGCCTCTTTGGAACTACAGTTTTTATTCAAGTATATAGGTGAGGATTCGCTTATAGAATCCTGGTATATTATAATACAAATACAGACTCAGCTTGTATCACCAGTACATCTCTGTCACAATTACCTATTATAAGAGTTTTAGATGCTTTCCTAATATCCTTAGGACTAATTTATTCTTAAGATATTATTAGCTAAAGCTTTCTATATTCACAATCTGATTAATATAGACTTCAGTAATTTATGCTAAGTCTGAGAACAAGTATTTGTGAGCTGAAGCTGTTACCATTATCTACTTCTGCTTTTGCAAAGTTCATCCAAACCCCAGCACACACACTTTATAGACTAGCACTAATTTTTCTTCACCAACAGTGCTCTAAACTCCCAATCTAGGTAGCCCAAAAAGGTACCAGTGGGCATCGCCTTGGTATTCTGATTGAATTTTTTTTTTCATTTATATGAGTGCCACCAAGAGAAACCTGTCATCAAACTTTCAATTATATTTTGTGTACAATTAGCCATCTATGAAAAATCTATCATAATGATAAATTTTCTATAGATAGCTAACTGCATACAAAATATAATTGAAAGTTCGATGACAGGTTTTTCCTTGGCAGCACTTATATGGAACAGCACTAGGATATAGATGAGATTTTCTGGGTCATGTGAAAAAAACTGGGCTTCGATCAAGACCGGAATCACATAATCAATTCACAATAACAATATTAATATAAAAATTTTTTTATAAAAAATACAAGTCACGATTTGTAATCAACAATAAAAATCGATCACATGTACTAAAACTATACTCCAGGATGCACTTTATTGATTGATTGATAAAAATTACAAAAAAAAATTTAAAGAAAAAAATATAACTAAAAATGCCAAAATTCAGAAAAAAATTCACAAGAAATTCTAAAAATAAAGCCCCAAAAATCTACAAGAATTCTCCTAAAAAAAAATGCTGAAAGTCCTAGAAAAATCTATAAGAATCCTCTTAAAACTCACTAAAAGTTTTAAGGGAAGTCTACAAGAATTCTCCAAAAAAAAACACCAAAAGTCCTAATGGAAGTTCACAAGAATTCTCCAAAAAAAATGCTAAAAGTCCTAGGGAAGTCCACAAGAATTCTCTAAAAAACCTGCCAAAAGTCTTAAGTGAAGTCTACAAAAATTCTTAAAAAAAAACGCCGAAGTCTTAAGGGAAGTTCACAAGATTTTTTAGAAAAAACACCACCAAAAGTTCTAAGAGAAGTCCACAAGAATTCTCCAAAAAAAAACACCAAAGTTATAAAAGAAGTCCATAAAAATTCTCTAGCTAAAAGTTCTAAGAAAAGTTCACAATAATTCTCCAAAAAAAAAACACTGAAAGTCCTAGGAAAGTTCACAAGAATTCTTCAAAAAACCCGCCAAAAGTCCTAAGGAAAGTTTACAAGAATTTCCAAAAAAAAAATGCTGAAGTCCTAATGGAAGTCCAAAGAATTCTTCAAAAAAAATGCCAAAGTCATAAAGGAAGTCTACAAAAATTTTTCAAAAAAAACGATGCCAAAAGTTCTAAAAAAAGACCACAAGAATTCTCCAAAAAAAACACTGAAAGTCCTAGAAAAGTTCACAAGAATTCTCTAAAAAACCCGCCAAGAGTCTCAAGAAAAGTCTACAAAAATTCTCCAAAAAAAAATGCTGAAGTCTTAAGGGAAGTTCACAAAAATACTTCAGAAAAAACGTTGCTAAAAGTCCTAAAGGAAGTCCACAAGAATTTTTCAAAAAAAAATGCCAAAGTCATAAAGGAAGTCTACAAAAATTCTTCAGAAAAAATGCTGCTGAAAGTTCTAAGGAAAGTCTATAAGAATTCTCCAAAAAACCTGTCAAAGTCCTAAGAAAAGTTCACAAGAATTCTCAAAAAAAATGCTGAAAGTCCTAGAGAAGTCTACAAGAATTCTCTAAAAAACCTACCGAAAGTCTCAAGGGAAGTCTACAAGAATTTTCTAAAAAAAAAAATGCTGAAGTTCTAAGAGAAGTCCACAAAAATTCTTTAGAAAAAACGCCACTGAAAGTCCTAAGAGAAGTCCACAAAAATTTTCTAAAAAAAAACGCCGAAATTCCTAAGGAAAGTTCATAAGAATTCTCCAAAAAAAAACTGCAAAAGTCCTAAGGAAGTCCACAAGAATTCTCCAAAAAACCCGTCAAAGTTCTACGGAAAGTTCACAAAAATTCTTCAAAAAAAAACACCAAAAGTTCTAGGGAAGTTCACAAGAATTATTCAAAAAACCTGCCAAAAGTCTCACGAGAAGTCTACAAGAATTCTTCAAAAAAAATTGCCAAAGTCCTAAGGGAAGTTCACAAGAATTCTTCAGAAAAAACACCACCAAAAGTCCTAAGAGAAGTCCACAAGAATTTTTCAAAAAAAAAAACACTGAAAGTCCTAGAGAAGTCTACAAGAATTCTCCAAAAAACTATGCCAAAAGTCTCAAAGGAAGTCTACAAGAATTCTCTAAAAAAAAAAAGCTGAAGTTCTAAAGAAAATTTACAAGAATACTTAGAAAAAATACTGCTGAAAGTCCTAACAGAAGTCTACAAGAATTTTCTAAAAAAATACCAAAGGCATAAAGGAAGTCCACAAAAATTCTTCAGGAAAAACGCTGCCAAAAGTTCTAAGGAAAGTCTACAAAAATTCTTCAAAAAAAAAAATTATTATAAGTCCTAAAGAAGTCTACAAGAATTCTTCAAAAAACCCATCAAAAGTCTTAAGGAAAGTCCACAAGAATTCTCCAAAAAAAAATGCTGAAAGTCCTAGAGAAGTCTACAAGAATTCTTCAAAAAACCTGTTGAAAGTCTCAAGGGAAGTCTACAAAAATTCTCCAAAAAAAAACACCGAAGTCTTAAAAGAAGTTTACAAAAATTCTTCAGAAAAAACACCACCAAAAGTCCTAAGAGAAGTCCACTAGAATTCTCCAAAAAAATGCCAAAGTCATAAAAGAAGTCCACAAAAATTCTTTAGCCAAAAGTCCTAAGGAAAGTCCACAAGAATTCTTCAAAAAAAAAAACGTTAAGTCCTAGGAAAGTCCACAAGAATTCTTCAAAAAACTGCTGAAGGTTCTAAGAAAATTCTACAAGAATTTTCCAAAAAAAATGCCAAAAGTTCTAATAGAAGTCCACAAGAATTCTCCAAAAAAAAATGCCACAGTCATAAAGAAAGTCTACAAAAATTCTTCAGAAAAAATGCTGCCAAAGGTCCTAAAGAAAGTCCACAAGAATTCTCCAAAAAAAAACACCAAAAGTCCTAGGGAAGTCCACAAGAATTCTCCAAAAAACCTCACCAAAGTCTCAAGAGAAGTCTACAAGAATTCTCCAAAAAAAAAAACACCAAAGTCTTAAGAAAAGTCCACAAGAATTCTTCAGAAAAAATGCTACCGAAAGTTCTAAGGGAAGTCCACAAAAATTTTTCAAAAAAAACACTGAAATTCTTAAAGGAAGTTCACAAGAATTCTTCAAAAAAAAAAACACCAATAGTCCTAGGAAAGTCCACAAGAATTCTCCAAAAAACTTGCTGAAAGTTCTAAGTGAAGTCTACAAGAATTCTCCAAAAAAAACACTGAAAGTTCTAAGGGAAGTTCACAAAAATTCTTCAAAAAACCCACCAAAAGTTCTAAAAAAAGTCCACAAGAATTCTCAAAAATAAAAATTGCTGAAAGTCCTTAGGAAAGTCTACAAGAATTCTCCAAAAAAAACGCCAAGAGTCCTAGGGAAGTCTACAAGAATTCTCCAAAAACCTGCTAAAAGTCTTAAGGGAAGTCTACAAAAATTCTCCAAAAAAAAAAACACCAAAGTCTTAGTCTTAATATTGCCTACTTAACAATTGAATTAAACAAAATTATATTAATGGTACTATATGATAATAATTATTTATAAAGAAACTTTATACTTACTAGTTAAATTAATGCGAGCAAATATATACTCAACTAACTAAATTAATGCAAATAAATGTTTGTAAACTTGAATCACTTATTTAATTATCATGTTTGGTTCAAGTTATATTTTTGTGTATTCAACACAACAAAAATTCTCAAATAAAGATGGAAGTTAAAATGAAAAGAAGAGGTCAAAGTCAGAATAAAAGTCAAAGAGAAGGTCAAAGTCAAATGAAAGATAAAGAGAAGATCATAGTCAAAACAAAAGTTAAAGTCATAGTGAAAGAAAAATGAAAGTTAAAATAAAAATTAAAGAAAAAGGAAAGTCAAAGCGAAAGACAAAGTCAAAACAAAAATTGAAATAAGAGTCAAATCAATAGTCAAAGTAAAAGTTAAAGTGAGAGTCAAAATAAAAGCCAAAGTGAAAGTTAAAGCAAAAGTCAAAGCAAAAATGAAAGTCAAAGCAAAAATCAAAATAAAAGTCAAAACAAAAGTTAAATCAAAGACCAGATGTTTATTATCATTATAATAAACATAATTTTACTAGCAATTAGTTTTTGAAGTCATATATAAGCCAACAAAAAATCTGGCTACCATTTTTTTTTGAATGATGCTAGAGTTGTTATTTTATCATGATGATTATCTGACAAATTTAGTATTAGGTCAGAAATTCTAAATACACGTGACCCGAAAAATCTCACCTACATTCTGGATCTGTCTTTATATAGGGCCACCCCTGTATGCGGACTAGTTGGTATTAGTATTTGCCAAACACCAGGTTCTCATCCAGTTTACTGCTGATGTCTGATTATTGATGATCATCTTTTACATAGTACCGTCAAAGATCTGTACTATCTTTCTACTCAGGACTTGCTAAATGAAATCTCATATGCTCCAGCCCTTAGATTTATATAAACATTTCATTCAGATTTTGTATAACCTATATATCACACTATAGTTTCATGTTCTTCTAGTACAAGCTGGTATGACCAAAGCTACAGATCTGATGATCCATCAGATTATACACAGTCTGCTATAACACATTCTGTAAAATTCAAATTTTATTACCAGTGGGATTCAAATTCTTGTCCTGCCACTTGGAGTGTGACAACTTACCAACCTCACTAAGTTGCCACACCCTAATTGGAAATAAGTAATTAGACAAAACTTTAGATATTAATTAAGCAATTTTGAACAATTGATATTATAAAAATAGTTCATTTAACAATTCTAATCAAGATGTAAATATTATTGAAAAATAATATACTTAAGCTTACAATGTTAATTTAAAGTAATTTTTCTTATTCATACTAAAGATTCTTAGATTCAAAATGCGATCTTTGTAATTTACAAACAAAATCAATTTTCTTGTAAACTATCAATTAGAATTACATAATTTTGGTTTTTTCAATTTGTCTTGATAAAACAAATTAAATAGTACCAAAATTATACAATCTGATTAATAGTTTACAAAAAAATTAATTTCTTATAAATATTCTTTTTTTATTAAATTCATTTCTTTTTTTAGTGAAAGTTTATATATTAGATTATTTATTAATTTGTATATTTATTTAAATTATTTGAATTAATTTTAATTTAAAAATTATGTAATTTTTTATTTAAATAAATAGCCATTTTTTAATAAATATACAGTTTTTTTTGTAATTTTGTGACTAAATTTTAGTATTAATTTTAGTTCTAATTATTTTATAACTTGCAACTAACCTGATACATTCTAGTATAATAAATCTATATAAGTATAACTTTTGTAGTAACTAAACTGACCTGTTAAAATTTTAATAAACTGTCTTTCCTACTTGATTTTAGAAAATTATTTTGTTAGTAATAATTCTAGTTTAACTTTTTAATATTTCATTATAAATATATAATTTTTAAGCCAAACAAGCTTTACTTAAAATTAAATATAGTACCTTATAGTTGTAACTTGCAACCTCTTCTAATAGCTCTGCTGGTTTATAGTTTTTAGGTGTTTTGGTATATTATAAATGTGAAAATATTAAACAAATATTATAAAAATAAAATGAAAAGCTAACTTTAAGAGTTATATTCTTTTTAAATTTATTACTTATCACATTTTGATATAAAAATAAGAAAGTATTTGTATTATTAAACTATAGTACTTTATATCTCATAAATTTGTTTCTTTTAAGAAACTCCTGAAAACAGCATTTAAAAAAGGCTACTGTTGCAATTTACTATTAAAAATAGGTCCACTATATATATGTCGATTACTTAATTTTTATAGTAAAAAACTTACTCCAGTGATCTGTATGACAAATTGTATAACTGTTAGTAAATTGAAACTCACATAAAACATCAAATACTACAGAGCTTAAAATGACCTCTATTTATAGTACAGCAGTGTCAATTTTAGTTGAAAGTAGTTAGATAACCAATATTGATATAACTTAGATTAAATGTCACAAATGATGCTAAAAATGGATGATGATGAAAATCACATGATCACATGCTGATCTTCTATATAAATAAACCTAAAGTGTTTATAAAACCTTAGTATCACCAACCAAAAAATTTCACTATTAATGTTAGGGTAAGGGTTTGGGTATAATCATATATATATATATATATTTTATATTTGGCAGTCCTGCCTCATTCTTTATTGGAAGTATTAGAAGATCAATATTAACAGGAAATATAATTTTCTATACTATAATCCTATTGCACGAAGAGACTCACTCGGTACTAAGAACCAGGTGTGACTTGCCTAGCAGCATTATGCTTCATATTGGATCCTCAACTATCTGAAGATTTGATCCTAATGATCATTAGCTGGAGCAGCTGTATGCTTCACTAAGAAGCCCAAAAAAGAAAACAAAATAGAAAAAAAAATATAGAGGTATAGGGGATAATGATAAAAGATATA
>CAJVPZ010003782.1:0-10622 GCA_910592135.1 Racocetra fulgida | reverse complement strand
AAAACCCCGCAACTTCGCTGTGGATGGAAGTCTATTTTTAGAATTCCTGGTTTTCTCTTGGCGTCACCCATATAATACATATGATTTTCAAATGTATACGTATGTACGTACATATGTACAATAAAAGGATATATATCTAATATCAGATATGTACATACATACATACGTATATATATACATTTTTACCTTTTTTACTTTTTGGGATTTATCAGATCAATCCGTATTTCGGATTAATTGGTTCAATCCGTATTACGGATTCGGATCGGATACGGATCAAACCCAGATCAACCGGGATTTTCAATCCGTTTTGGAACACTACTCAGCACCTAGCCCATATGATCTACATACTGCATAAGTTACATTATTGATATCTATATAACCAAATAACCATAACTGCATCAAAAAGGTAACCCTAAACTTAGCTCCACTTTAACCATCCCAAATCCGGTTTTTCAGATCGGATCCGGATTTTAAAAATATCCGTCCGATCCGATCCGTGCGGAACACTAATTCCGAACCATAATTTCGACCGATAGGTACGTACTCGTACATTTTTTCTTATAAAAAATACCGATACGTACGTACATTAAACATTATAACTTTTAACGAAAAAAAAAATATTTAAAGCTTTATATATATCTTTTTAATTAATCCTTTTTTTATAAGTTCACATCAAATTTCAATATTTGGTCAATACTTGATCACTAAGTGTAATATTCCAATTTTTAAGGTTTTTTTATTTTCTCTTGATAATAAGCCTTCTCAAATTCAACAATATCCGACAATTTTTTAATGTGACCTTCCGCAGCCTGTAACAATTTATGTAAATCTTCAATCTCTTCATGCAGTTTTTGTGATGATATTGGCAGAGATTCATCTTCATTCTCAGATTGATCATGATATTTCTGGTAATCTTCGTATATTTTTGATTTGTCGCTTAGCCACTGCCATAATACATCTTCATTCTCAATTCGATCATCAAGAAATGATGCAAATTCCTGCCGTCGAGTTTCGTAGAAAAACTCATTTTTACGACCACGCCCGAAAACAGGAACACTGTTTCCTCCGATATTATCGAGTCTGTACCCAATGCCTCGTAGAAGAAACCAATTGTAAAAATTCGCTATCATCGTTATTAATATAGCCCACATTATCATAGCATTGGTTGACGGAATAGAAATGTTTTGAAATATCGGTGACAATATAGAAGATAAAATACTCTGGACCTCTATGATAGTGCCCCATACTCCTGCGATTTGACGTTGTGTTGGTGTCGGCTCTGCTTGTTCTATAACAGTAGTCTCAGTTGGCATTTGAAAAGATCGAGTACGCTCTTTGGATCGAGTTTGTGTCCTCTTAACCCAATCTTTTTCGACTTCATCAGCTTCCACACGCTCCCGAACCGGTGATCCTGATTCGTCTTGGAATTCTGAAGGATGTACTGCAATATACTTCTTAATTTCTTGCGCGAGATTCTGCCAGTACTGTTGCTGCCCTTCGATGCTGGCTTTTTCAATTGGTCCTATCATTATTTACGAAAGTAAGAAATATTTATACACTACTAAAACATGAGAATCACATAACCTACACCGGTTTGTGCACACCTTTAAGCCAGCTGGATTTTGACCACTCGACAGCACAAGTAATGATTATTCTAGTTTCGTTAGCTCCTACACGCATTATACATATCCTTGCTTTTACACAAAAGCTTCCACCAGACGGTACATCGGGTGTAGTCGTCGTTGACAAGGTTGTCACGTAACTATATATAACGATAATGGAAAATTTGGGGGTTTTTTTTTAAGAAAAAAAAAAACGTAAAAAATATTGAAAAAAAAATTGTTTTAACACACTTGTCGAAATCTTTATGCAAACATTCTTCTTCTATATAACACTTGGTGCTTTTTGGGCCTGCAGACACAAAATTAGAAAAAATAGCACAAACAAATGGTAACTCATTAAACAGATAAAATTAGTTTAATGTACCTATTGAGTAATTCAATGGCTTTATGAAGCTTGACGATCGTCTCAATTTACCGTCTTGTGTTTTCCATTCTCCAATGTCAACATCTTAATAGTAATAATAATCATTGGGATTATCTTACATAATACAAGGAAATCGACACCTTTAAAAAAAAAAAAAAAAAAATGACACGAAAAAAATACCTGTACATTTTTCCTCTTCAATAATAAAACGTTTTACAAACCCGCTTGTCATTATCAAATTGTATAACTTCTCCACTGTTCCTGTGAATGTTGCATCTAAAGAAACATTTTCATAATGCTGGCCGTTCCTTAAACATGGGCATTGCGTAGAAGCTCGTCGCCTTTTAAGGTTTGTATTAGATCTTACAAGATGGCGAGACTGGGTGCGCGGGGAAATAGGATGAAGAGCTGCTTCACTAGTTTCTGAAGCTTTTAAATCAGAAATATTGGTAATGTCAAGAACTGACGATTTTAATTCTGCCATAGACTTTGATTTCAATCGATGGCCCTTGCTTCCTTTTAACAACGCATCATCCTCAAATCCGCTTTTTGTGGGAGATGAAGGTAATGAATGAACTTTACTTTCGAAATCTGAATCTTTATGCTGTTTACTATCATCATTTTCTAATGATGACCCACTGCGTACAAATCTGATTCGATCAAGTTTCAATTTTGGTAATTCAAATTTTTTATGAAGGCCACCTTGTGATTTACCTGATCGAATTAATCAAAAATACCACTTCCACTGAATTTTACTTTATGGTATTTACTTTATATTTTATAATCTCTCATATGGCATCCAATAGAATTTTTCTCACCTTCATCGCTCATTTCTGAAGATTCTGATGACGCATCTGAAGCTTCACTGCTTTTGTTAGGTGTGTACTCTGATTCATTAAATGATGGTTTTTGGTTAAGTGCTGGATGTGTTTGTTTCCATATTACGTTTAACAATTCGAAAGCGGTATCCCTTGCTAAGAAAGAAGTAAAGAAATGCTAAATAATGTAGATAAAGAATGTATAATAGATTTTATAAGTAAGAAGCCAAAATTTCATGAAAACATAAAAGCCAACTTACTCTAGCGTGAAGCGTTGATATTTGAATGGCATTTGGAATGACAAACGCAGTCACCTTTTTTTCAATAGAAACTATGTCCGAAAATGCAATCACTAACTATAAATCAATATTTATCATTATAAACAATCTGTGAAAACGAAACTATATAAAGTTATGAAGTTCGAGATAGGACATACATTGGTAACCCATCCGAAAATGTTTGCATTAAAGCATACATGATTGCATGAAACGTATATACGTCCTTGTACAAGAATTTCTCTTTGCAACGCACACCCATAATCTAAAACAAAATCATCAAAGTTAATTATTTGTTAACACGTAAAAAAGAATCAAGATCAATAGATACCATTTATAAGAAAATCTTCCTCGGGAACGCTCCGAAACAAAGCGTGAAATTCTGCATTTCTTTTTGAACTAGCGGGAGTATAGCCACCACTCAATGGCATGTCCACGAATGAATCATCCATAATACTATCAACAGTGACATTTAGGCTTTTTCTTCTTTTTTTTGTCTTCGCAGAAGTTTTAGAAGCTGGTAATTTAAAAGGACGGCGCGCGCCATTTGTTTCATTACTGGAGTTTGAAGGTTGTGTAATATCGCTAAATGAATTTGAAAAAGGTGCTGGAGGAATATCTAAAGCAATTGGAGTGCTAACTTGTTCATCTAAGTCAAAGTGCTCAATATTTAAAGAACTCGTTTTCGGACTGGCCGAAGTCGTCGTGATGGTAGTAGTATCCACAGTAGTTGTCGGAAGCCCAGTGCCAGATAGGTTTTCTTGCCATGAAGTAGACGGGGAACCGTCTACATCAGCTTTCAACTGGAGATCTTCATTTGTAAATGGAACAGAGGCTTGTGATGATTCTGAAATTAGAGGTCCATTCGAATCGTCAGCATTTGAAGTATAGTTGTTAGGCGAAACCATTTTTGTGTATTGATGGAAAACGAAATCTAAATCAGAGAAAACGAAAGAGGAAACCCCTGAAGTAATGACCCCCCCGCGAAAGACGAAACCCCCTGCGAAAGACGAAGTCCCCTGCAAAAGGCGAAACCCCTGCGAAAGACAACGATAATGTAAAAGGAATTCAAATTGTTATTGATATCGATATCGATATCAAATTATTAACCAAATTAAAGAATTAAAGGATAAAACCAAGACTGTTGTGTGCGTATCTTGTTAAACAATATCGACATGAATACGTAATAGCCCTTAGATGCGGCTTATAAAATTTAGCCTATTTCATTTTTATTAGAGCAAATTATATAGAAGTGTTTATATCGATATGTCGTGTGTGTCGGTGAGTGCCTATGTTTGGTATTAGCGGAATTATAATGACTCTAATCTGACGCAGATTCTAATTTGACGCACAACATATATAAGTAGAATTATCTTTTTATTAACGTTAAGGTATTAAAATTGGTTTAGACCAGTTCTAGTGAGGCAATTGATTTTTTTTAACTTAATAAAATTAACGTTAATTAGTAATTCGTATTTGTCATATATATACCATGATTTTGGTTTGAAAAATTTGCTTATACGTAGGAAGTTGTGTTTATATCAGCCACATGATATGTTATATCTAAATTTATATATACTGTATAAAATTATAGCAAAAATATATACGTAGAATCACTTATCTTTCCTTATACAGTATATATATGAGTGTCGCTAAAAGAAAACCCGAAAATTTAAATATAAGTCATTTAAATTTTCGGGTTTTCTTTTAGCGGCACTTATATATACTGTATTACAGTCTCGGATAATGCTCGGTTTATGGTCACATGATGATTATCAATAAACTTTTGTATGCTCGACCAATCAAAATTGATTACATACATGTATACAAATCTGAAGTTTTTCGTTAACAGATGGGTTGTTTTTTTAACTTTAGATTGTTTTTTAGTAACCACAACTAAATACAATAATCTTTTTTTTTTTTTTTTTTTAATATTTTAAGGTGACAATAATTTTTTTTTAATTTTAATTTTATATATTTGTAAAATTGAAATAAAAATTTTTTATTGAACTTTGTTAGATGATTGTTAAAAAAATTTTGTTTAAAGTTTTAAAAATAGATTTATTAATAGAACAATTTTTTTACTAAGCTTTTAGCAAACTTTTCTTTATATGGGAACGTCCACAGCAAAAGCAGAGAATGGGACTATATAATATGTAGTCCCATCTCCTGCTTTTGCTGTGGGCATTCCCATATTTACTTTTTATTTTTTAATTCTCATATTCATAGAATTGAAATAAAAAAATTTATTTACTGTATAGTATTGATTATAGTATCCTTTTATTATAATATTTTTTATAAAAAAGACTTAAATACATTTCATAGTTCATAATTCAGAGGATTAAATAAGATTTAAAGTATTATTCTAGTTAGATTTAGTTAGATATATATAATATTTTATATTTGAATTCTTATTAAACTACTGTAATATTAAACTATATAAAGTATTTTTCTGTTATAATATCTCTTATAATTAATACTCAGAAGAATATTATTTAAAAATTTTAATAGTTGATTGAATAGTATCTAGAGTATTGTAGTTAGTGCTATATAGTAATTTGATTATATAGTTATCTAAAAAACTTTATTAGAAGTTTTTTAAATATTGAATAAAGATTCTTTTTTTTTTTTTATTCTTCACAATATTACAGAAAGATGAATTTTTATTAGGTATATTTAGTAGTATATTCTTGGTTAACAAGAGTACATTCTAGCTATATCTGCGCCTTTTAAGCACCTAATTATCTATTACTAGGGTCTACATTAGATGCTGTATCTATAATCTACTATTATTTGAATTATTCAATTAAACTTTCTGATGTCCTTGTCTTGCACCATCACCTTAATTATGCTAATCTATAACTTCATATTGCTTCATTGAAAACCACCTAGATTAATATGTACTACACTATTTGTATCCTAATTCTATAGATAATCTAGTAGAGTTTTTATACTACTAGGTTAACATAAAGAGAGTATAATATATACTCTCTAATCTTTCTATGTCTTACACATTTCCAGATTAGCTTTTTTGATAACTTATGCTGAGTTCAAGAATAAGTATTTGCGAGCTGAAATCGCTACAATTACTTACTACTGCTCTTGTAAAGTTTACTCAAACCTGATATCTATTTTACAGAATCTCTCCCATACCTTCAGAAACCTAAACTTCTGATTCAATAACTCAGAAAGGCAGAATCTTTCTTCTGGTTATCCATTAGCCTGGTTAGTATAGTACTTTGTCAAACACTTCGGTTCTGTTTGGTTTTCTGATATCCAGTTGATTATCTTTTACATAGTAACTATCAAAGATCTGTACTACTTCTTCACTTAGGTCTTGCCAAGTGGGCTCTCATATTCTGTAAATTCACTAGATTTATTTAGGAGCTTTACTCAGGTTTTATGTAACTTGTATATTATATTATATATTCTACTACCTTCTAATATAAGCTGATACGACCCTCATTATAGGTTCTATAATCTAATAGGATACAGTCTTCTAAATATATTGTCCATAAATTCAAATTTTTGTCATTAGTAGAATTTGAACTCTAGTTCTGCCGCTTGGAGGTGCAACAACTTGCCAACTTCATTAAGTCACTACACTCTAATAAAGTTTCTTAATAATTATTTTTTAAATTTAATACTATATATATTTTTTAATTCTATATATTGTAAAGCTAATATAAAAAATATTTATAGGATTTAGATCCTATAGCTTAGCAGTTAAGCTTCTAAACCCTTCACATACTAAATTAACAATCTGGAGATAAATTTTAATTAAAATTTGTTTTTATAATCTATAAAGTTATAAAAATTGAATACAAAGTTTTATAAAAGTCTAAGTATAATACAAAACCAAAATAAGAAGTTTATAAAAAAAGATTAGATTATGAAGCAATAGTACTATATATAGTAGCAGTATTATAAAAGGTTTAGTTATATAAAAGTTGCACAAATAAGTTCTTTAGTTAGGATGAAGGCAGTATTAATATTTTTGCATTTAACTTGTAAGATATTTGTTTAAAAGGTAATATTAGGTTTCTCAAAATCAAATCAAATCAAATATTAGGCTTATTTGAATTTGATTTAATTTAAAAATCTGAATTTGAATTTAATTTGATTTAAGGGTAGACGGTATATTTTTAAAATTATATATAAACTTAATGGCAAATTTTTTTTATATTTAATTTTATAAAAACTTTTATTAAGTAAACCAATTTTAACTATTATTTAAATTTTGTAGAATAGGTTTTTCTGATTCTAATGATAGTAAATTCATTAAAATTGGTTAAAAACTCAGCAAGATATGAAGTTTTAAAAATTAGATATAACATTTTAATATTAAATTTATCTTATAGTTTTATGTAAATTGACCAATCAGAATTGATAATTTTGTGCACCCAGAAAATTTTAGGTCCACTCAGAAAAATTTTGTTACATATAAAGGTATATTTTTTTTATAAGATATAATAGTTTAAATTTTATCATAATAGATAAATAATTTTATATATAGGGTTATATAATTTGGGTAAATGTTAATCATGCACCTGCATTATTGTGCGCCTTATTAATAATGTAGTGATCAACCAATTAGAATACGAATTTCAATCAGTAAAAAAAAAATTGAACGTACGTACGTACGTACGTACATACATACCTCTTAACAAAAAACGTTTTGAAGACAAATCTACTTGTAACGTACGTATGTACATATATACGTACATACCTCTTAACAAAAAACGTTTTGAAGACAAACCTACTTGTAGTACTCTCACTACCGCTCATTAAATTAATATTAACCTCAATTAACTATTGTAAAGCTGTTGCACCTGCTACTTTAACTCAAATCTGTGCTTTTTTTTAGTGGTTGTGACAAACCAAACGAACTTAATAAACCCTGACCATAAATCGTAATTATCTTAGCAACAAAGACTGGTAACATTCCTGGTAACACAAGTGTCTGGCGACCACATAGGTCATAAAAGGGTAAATTCTCTTTACTTAAAAATATACTGAAATTAATGAATTTTTTGGTCTGCAAAAAAGTATATATTAAATCTTGAATTCATTGGTCAATGCTAACTAATAAAAAATGACAAAAAATTTGAAAACAGGAATAATTGCAATAAATTAACAACCTAGCGAAAGGCACGAGTAAGCAGTAAAAAAAAAATAAAAAAAAGACCTCTAACGACCGAGTAGATTATAAAAAGGTAAGGTTATACTTGCAAAAAGTGTGTTTTAGAATTTCACGAATTTTTTGATCAATCAAATATTAATTAAAAAGAAATTAATGCAGCCCAAATCCAACGATCAACAAAAGCCCAAACCTAACGATCAAGAAAGCCCAAACACAACGATCAAGAAAGCCCAAACCCAACGATCAAGAAAGCCCAAATCCAACGATCAAGAAAGCCCAAACCCAACGATTAAGAAAGCCCAAACCTAACGATCAACGAAAGTACAAACCCAACGATCAACGAAAGTACAAACTCAACGATCAATGAAAGTACAAACCTAACGATCATCGTAATTCACAAACTCAGTAACAAAGCACCGTATTTGACTATCAACAAAGGTAAAGCTGGTAGAAAAGAACAAACTGACTGTTTGAAAGGTGTGAGCTCACTAAGACAATAAATTTAACGATTTATTAGACCATATAAAGGTAAATTGCTTGCAGAAGAATAATATCTTGAGCTTCAAATTTTTATAGTCAAATACTAACTGAAAAACTTTAAAATTGTAAAGCTTCCAACAAGATAATAAATTCAGTAGCCAAGTTTTAAAAAGGTAAATTTGAAATTTATAATGTATTTTATTAAGAATAGATATAAGTAATTCTTTATTTTTGTAATATAGATGGCAAATAACGAAGAAGCACCTCAGTTGAATGATGATTTAGCAGTTGTTAGTCTTGATGATGATTTAGCGGCTGTTAGTCTTGATGATGATTTAGCGGCTGTTAGTCTTAATTATGATTTAGCAGCTGTTAGTCTTGATGATGATTTAGTGACTGTTAGTCTTGATGATGAATTAGTAGTTGCTAGTTATGAAAATAATGAAAAAGATAATGAATATACTAACTCTTAAGAAAAGCTCTATAAAGGAAGGATATTCCAAAGTTGGGATGAAGCATATGATACAATAAAATTGTATGCACGGCAGAAAGGGTTTGGCTTAAAAAAAGGTCACATTGAGAAGACTTCTGATGGTGCTACTCATAAACGAACGATGCTTTGTGAACATAGTGGCGAATATAAATCGAAGAACACCAAATAAGTTAGAGAATCAAGCACGAAGTGTATACAATGTAAATGGCATGTAAATTGTTCACAACCAATAAAAAATAATCTCAACAAAAACATTTATATTACTACTCTAAATAATGTACATAATCATAAATTGTCTTATCACAGAGTAGAATTTTTAAATGATAGTGAACTTACACAAGAAATAATCAAACGGGTAGAATTCTATATGAACGTTGTTAAACTGAAACCATTACAGATTCAAAGAGCTATACAAAAAGAATTTCCTGATCGTGAGATTTACCTTTTTGAAATCCATAAGGTGGTAATGAAGTTTTACAATGAGAGATGAAAAGACATTACAAATGATGCTGCATTATTGTATGAAGATTTGCTTAAAAAAAAAGATAATGATCCTCGCTGATATGTTGCAATTGATTGGGATAGGGAGACATACAGTCTTCGGAGATTATTTTGGATGTCTTCTGAGCAGATAATTCTCTGGATAAAGTTTAGTGATATCATACTAAATTATAATACGGTCAAAACTAATCGATATGATATGGCACTTTCTCTTTTTTTGTGTATTGATAACTATGGATCTTCTCGACTAGTTGGATGTGCACTTATGGGTGATGAATCTGCTGACTCTTATCACTGGGTTTTGCGTTAAACAAAAAAAGCTACAGGAGGTTGTGTACCTGCTGTTATTATGACAGATGCAGATCCAGCCTTGGATCTTGCAATATCTGAAGAGTATGAACAATCACATGCTATGCATTGTATTTTTCATATTGCTCAAAATCTTCCCAGAAATCTAGAAGCCCGATTGGGTCAACAATATCATGAATTTATCAAGGACTTTTATACAGCCCGAAATGCACTTATTGCAGAAGTTTTTGAACATAAATGGGCATTGTTAATTCAGAAATATAATCAACCTAATGTGATTAGATATTTACAAACTTTATATTCATCAAAAAAAGTATGGGCACTTGCATATACAGTGAAAATTTTTACTGCCGGTATTTAGACGACATCACGGGTTGAGAGCTACAATGCTCAAATCAAAAGATTAATTTTAAATTCTAATACTAGTCTTATTGAACTTTCTGAAGTTTTAGAAAATTGCATAAATGAAGAATGTAAAAAGTCAAAATATATTTATTGGAAAACTCAGCTTCCATCATCTTCTTTAACACTCCCGCAAATACTATTTTCTGAACTTGATACAAGCTTAAGCAAGTTTCTTACTCCTACAATGTTAGAAGTTCAACGTGCTGAAATTA
>CAJVPZ010003781.1:0-10624 GCA_910592135.1 Racocetra fulgida | reverse complement strand
TTACCATCAAGATTTATGCTTGCGGCGCTGGACTAAATTGGCGTGGATACATAAAAGCTCTCCCTAGCCGTAACAATGGTAAACTAAATTTTTTATGCATAACTTAAATACAACGCCCTCATACCGTTATTATATAAATTTCCTTTATTTAGATCACGTATAGATAAATAATGTAGTGATACTGCTTATTATGTACATTATTAAGCATGGAAATTGTTTTTATCGAGACAATAACATTTAAAAGTATCAGAGACCGTTAAATTAGCCTGTTTAAAATTTTCAAGCACTATTACCTTGTCTGCACATATAAGAAATATAAGAATAAAAAGAATTAACATTTAAATTTTGGAAATCTGAAATAATATAAAGAATTATACTAGTACTTTCATAATAAATTAGCTTAACATTAGTTTCTAATGGATTGTTTCCGGAATTATTCTTCTGATCCAAATGTCTACTGTCTAACAGATTTTTTATCAATCATTTATGCAAATAGACTACAATCTTAGATTCAACTTAACTTGTGCCATATCCTAGTGATACTCATTTTTTTAAATATGATCATTATTAATCATTTATTAATATACATCCTAAATCGCATGAACGCATATACAACATAAATTACTAGTACGTACGGACAGATGTAAATACTATAATGAAATGCACTGCATTCAGTACCTTTCGCGCCTTTTATCTTTGATGTCATGAATTTAATATTTTATTTATACAAGTTGCATATCTCAATATTAATGATTTTTAGATATCCATCTTTATTTTAAACTATATACTTATAAAATAGTAATAATAAAATTTGACAAGTATAATAATGCTGAAGCAATTAATATTACCAACTGGTCTTTTTATATCAAATAAATAATCGCTTAAATAACTCTATTAAGTTTTATTTTCTGCTTATAAAAGCACAAAACAATGTAAATTATTTATGTACACCTTATAAAATAGACCGACAAAATAGACTGACTTATTTGAACTGTATACTACAAAAATTTTCAATCTTCTCAGAAATATAAAGTTCATACAGAGTAGGATCTAAATAATATATCGTAAGATCTAAGCTTAAATAAATAAAATAGTAATTTTTAAAATAAATACCTGTAATTACATTTGATATTCTTTGAGTGTTGATAAACTTGCTAGTATACATAAAAAATATGGATTTTTATGCGTGTTAATTGGTAATTCTTTAATTATTTTATCTGCATCTAAGAATTGCTTTTTAATTTCATCTGTGTCTTTCTTCATGCATTCATTCCATTTAGAAAGTTTATCCCAAATATCATAAGCATCAGGCCGTTTTTGTGGATCAGAATCCATGCATCGTTTAGCCAATTCAATATAACAATTAGGAGTCCCAGGTGCAAATTCTGGTCGCAACCCGTTATAAATCTTTATCGCAAGATTTATATCAAATTTATAACCATCAAAAGGTCTTTGTCCGGTTGACATCTCTGACATGATAACTCCAAATCCATAAACATCAGCAGCTTTTGTAAACTTTTGACCTGATAAAACCTCTGGTGCAACATAAGGCATCACACCATAAACACCACCTTATAAATTATTTTCATTATCCTTTTTAGATGATCCTAGATCTGAAATGTAAGATTTCATATAGTCGGCAAAATTACAATCTTGCAAAATATTACCGTTATGAAAGTCGGCATGAGTATATCCCGCACGATGAATTTGGATTAGGTCATATGAAATATCTTTAAGTAGCTTTAATTTAGTCTGCCAGGTAAGATCTTGAAATTTTGACTTTAAAAATTTATGAAGACTTCCATTATTCGCATATTGAATACCATCAAGTATTCATTGTTTTAGTGTTCTGTGTCAATCCATATATCTTAAGTTTACTCTTCCATAATGCACATTTCATATGAGCGTCGAACTTTATAATGAATCAGTTAATATGTATTTAATTAAATAATAGAATAAATAGCGATTTAACTTACCTCTTTTAAAAAATCAAAAGAATTCCCCTAGAACGAGACAAAGTCTTGAGTGCAACAATGCTGGATTGTTCACGTGTTCTTATCAAATTACCATGATTATAACTTGTCCGTATACCATCCAACCAGGTTGCAGAAAATACAGTGCTAAATCCTCCTTTACCTATTTCTTCTGTGATAACTAATCTATCAAATGGAATCCATTCAATCATACGATTATAATAATTAATTCTAAGTTGACGTTCCTTTATGAAATTGTCAATATCTTTATTTCCACTTGTCCATCCTTGAATTGTTATGTCAGGATCACATGACTGACACCACAATGAACTCGTATTATATTCATTACAGTGTGCACATCTCCCCCATACAGAATCTCTTTATCAATTGATTAAATTTATTTATTAGCAAGTTAATTTATGAAAATTTTAAATTTAAATGCAAAGATATATGCTTACCGACTAATTAGCAAGTATGAAGTTGTGAGTGATATTGTAAGTATGAAATATACGTAATACAGCAATAGCTTATTTTAAATATTTGGATTTAATTAGCATTCTTTATACTCACGGACTAAATTAACGTAAATAAAATCAATAAATATTCATAAAATTGAATGGCTTATTTTAAATACTTAAATGAATAAATATTTTTGTACTCACAGACTAAATTAACGTGAATAAAATAAAATAAATAGTAAATATTTATGAACTCAATATACCGGTAGTTTATTTTAAATATTTGACTCACCAACTAAATTATCGTAAATAAATAATCAGTATATAATATTGAATTTAAGTCGCTTATTTTGAATAATAAAAGCTCGTTATACTCACGGACTATATTGACATATTAAATTAAATAATAAATATAAATTTGAGTAGCTTATTTTAAATACTATTAATAAATGTTTTATACTCACAGACTAAGTTAATGTTAATACAAAAAAATGTAAATATTCATAAACTTGAATAGCTTATTGTAACAGCTTAAAATTAATGAATACGTATTCTTTATACTCACTAGCTATGTAAATTAAGATAATACAGTAAAATAAACTTAAATAATAAATATGAATAGCTTCATTACAAAAACCTAAATCTCTTAATTCCAATAACTGCATAGTTACTATTATTTAATAGTAATCATATAGTCACTATGCAGTTACTACACATTAATCTATTGGGCTTCTGATTAATAAATATTCTTTATACTAACCGCCTGAATTAACAGAATAAAATAAAACTAAATCACAAATGTCTATGAAGTTATATGTAGATTAATTAATGTTCTTTATACTCACCAACTAAAATACAATTAAATAGCAAATGTTCGTTAGCTTAATAGCTTATTTTGAAAATTAAAATTAATAAATTTCTTTATACTTACCTTTCAAATTAGTATGTGAAAATTAAACAGTAAGTATTCATGGACTTGAATAGCCTATTTAACTCCTTAGATTAATAAATGTTCTTTATACTCACTTTCTAAATTAGCATGTATAAATTAAGTTAAATAGTAAATATTCATAGCTTATTTTAAATACTTGACTAATTTTCTTTATACTTACGTACTAAATTAATGTGAATAAAATGAATTAAATAATAAATCTTCAGAAATCTAAATAGCCATATTATTTAGAATTTATATATATAATATAATTTGCCATTATACTTACTCCCTAGAGAATTGAATTTTTTATTAAGAATTTCAATTTAAAAATATAAAATTTAAATATATTAAAAATTAACAAATAACTTACTTGTTAATCCAATAACCGTATTTTTCATCGCTTTTTTTCACACCAATTCCATAACGATAACAAACGGCGGTTTTAAAAATTCCTATAGAATTACCAGCCTCAGCTAATTTCAGATAATACATAAATGCTTTCTGCTTATCTGTTTCAACCCCAATTCCTAAATAATAACAATAACCAACTTGATACATTCCATTAGGATTATTCATCTCTGCTGATTTTTGATAATGAATGAATGCTTTATTCTTATCCTTTTCCACCCCAATCCCATATTCATAACAATAGCCAAGCCAGAATATTTCATCTGAATAATTCATATCACTGAATAAATAATTTCAAATTGATTAAAAAACATTGTGTTAATTAAATCGATAAATACACTTACATGTAGCACAATGGTCACGGGTACGTTATACTAGATGCCCAAATGACAACGCTCGTTCGATGAATATCTATATGTTAGACGTCGACCGTCGATTAAAAATGACATACGTACGTACCTGAGTTTAAAATTTATACCAATTAAAATGTAGCGTACAGTACGTCAAATTTTAATACAAAGTTTTATACAGTATTTTAAAGATATAAACTTTTTTAAAGAAATGTTTGTTATTTTCTGTATAATATGGACTTCGAATATTTCATTAGTTTTTCGTTTCTTTCACTTCAAACCTTTGAAAAAATTATTTGACATTATATAAATCATCGAAAAATGAAAGATTTATAATGAATTGTTCAAAATACAATCGTTGTCTAGCCGTTTTACAAAACCCATCAAGTAAGTATGAAATCAAAACTTTAAATACTATGTTTTGAATACTTTTAAGTTGGAATTATCAAAGAATTGAATGTTCAATTGAATAAACATAGCCATGAAAATCAAATTTGTTCTATTGAAGGCTTTTTATACCGTTATTGGTCAATATAAAACTAAAAAACGTCTGTATATTAAATTTAAAACCAGGTAACTTTGTAAAGATTCGAATTCTCAACATCGATAGGCTATAAAAGCATTACCATGTAAAGTTATCTAAATTGTAGACTCGTACCAGATAGGATGCAAATTTTGACAGATGAATTTCCAGAACCCAACATAATTCTAATAGGCAAATTCATCTCTTAATGCGACTAATAATCTCTCTTCAAAAATATTACAAATGAAGCATCTACAGTAACCAAGAAACTAACCAAAATACAAGAAGTAATAGTTATTATTATAATATAGTAACCATATAACAGTGATGATAATTACCAGAGTGTGATATCTCAACAACCTACTAGCCAAATCAAGTCAGGAGTATTAAACAAAAATGTTCAGAACACCAAAAGCCTAGCCCTGCTATTTGTACGTACGTACGTACGTACCGGAAAATAAGCACTCCCCGAAAATAAGCACCCCTGGCCCACACTATGCCAACTTTAGCCCGCTTTACGACAATCACGGCCAGCATTAAGTGCAAAAAAAGGGCATAAAATTTATTGGTTTTTTTTGACATACGTACGTACGTACGTTATTTTACAATTTTGAAGCTACGTACGTACGTCAATTTTTAATTGACAGAATTTGAAAGTGACGTCTAACAATAATACATTTATTAACTGCGAATATAATTACTGTAAATTTGAGATATTATGTGCAAGATTAAATATAAGAATTAATTGATTATAGCATTAGTTTGTTTAAAATGAATACAGTATTGGCATATTCTCATAATGTTGCTTTATATTGTGTCACAGATGATGCTAAAATCTAGGGTCTTTATCATAACGTCAATCTTAAACGTTTAAAATGCACCCCAAAAAAACTTCAATATTATAGATCTCAAATTTCGGCATCATACATCTGTGATAATAAATCTTTTTCGATCAATATGGAATCATCACAAACAAGCAATGAATATGGAATGTGTCAAGAGTGTAATAATCCAAATACTTTTCATTATTGGTGTCAATATTGTAATTCAGAAAGATTTCGTAAAGCCTTTAATACATGGACTAGTGGAAACAAATATATTGATAAATTTATTCAAAATGCCCAAACTAGTGCTAAAAGGTATACGGACGTACTGGAATGGATACCTTACGATCGTTTAGTAGGAATTAAATACCTTGCAGAAGGTGGGTTTAGTGTTATATATACTGCTATATGGTTAGATGGTTATATTCTTGGATGGGATTATAAAGAAAAACAGTGGGTTCGATGTACTACAAATGTAAAAATAGGGTTTGAAAATGATGTCAATATTAATAAATTATATGATAGTGAAACAATTAATATTCAACAAAATTCTCTGAAGGAAATTGAAGGATGGGAAGTCGTTATTAAGAATTTAAATGATTCATCAAACATCGCTGAAGATTTTTTTGACGAGGTGAATATTTATATCTTTTTGTTCTACTTGTAATTAACATTATCACATTAATTTAAATTTGTGTAATGACTGTTGACTGTCAAATTTCATTAAATTATTATAGTGGGAAAGGCACTTCTCTTTTCAAAAATCTTGTGGTCTAGGAACATCGTTAACAGCAATTTTGTATGGAATTACACAAAATCCAGAAACATTAGATTATATGATTGTTATGATGTATGTAGAACAAGGAAGTTTAAGGCATCAATTAACAGAATTGGCAAATAAGACATGGTCTATGAAATCAGAACTTTTATATCACATCTCATCGGGACTTTCACTTATTCATAATTTGAATTTGGTTCATCGTGATTTACATAGCGGTAATATTTTATCAGGGGGTATATCAACTTTTATTGTTGATTTAGGATTATCTCGACCAACTTTTCAACCTACCTATAATAAAAATAATATTTACGGTATCTTGCCTTATATTGCACCAGAAATTCTTAATGGAGAACCTTATTCACAAGCATCAGATGTGTACAGTTTAGGTGTAATGATGTCTGAACTCTCCACCGGACACCTCGCTTATCATGATCGTGAACATGGTATAGATCTAGCATATTCTATATGCAAAGGTCACAGGCCAGAATTTGCAAATGGAACGCCACAAAAATACATTGATTTAGCAAATCAATGTATGAATGCTGATGCTTCTAAACGGCCAACTGCAATCCAATTAGAAGAAATATTTAATACTTGGAGATCATCTGATGAGCTCAATTATTCCTCTACCGAGTTGAATTCTTCAACACCTATTCATCCAAAAGCTACCTATACTAGTAGACATCACAAATATACAGATCTTCCTGATCCTGTAAACTCAATTAAAATTCCACATTTCGATGTGGAAAAATATACTGGTATGCAATATATTCAAAATATGTTTTGCGATCAATACTCGTCTCGGCCACAAGTTATATTATTTTAATTAAATTAATGTAATCATATATGCTGGCTTATTTCTTATTTCTTTATTTATTAGAATCACAAGAAATTAACTTTGACTTTTCAGAAACGGATTTTTTATAATCCAAAAAATTACTACATAGCGATATTACACTCTGCACTTGCCACTCAAACTAAATTTTCAAAACCCTATCCAAATCCCAAAATTTCCAAACGCAATAAAATCGATCCAAATCCTAAAATCTGGAGATTTTTGTCAGCAAGTATACCTCTCTAATCGACAAATCATATTACAATATGCGTTTGTTATTAAACAAAGTGTAGGTTAAAATTAGGGAGAGAATGATATTTAAATTGCATGAATTTGACTTCAATAGTTATGGTTGAAGATTTGATATCATGGTAGATTTTCATGTATTAAATTGGAAAAACCACTTATTAATTTACTCTGTCTCTCAACCATTTCCTAATCATTTCTCTGACAAATCTTTTTTATATTTCACATATTTAAATCGATTAAAGATTTTGTAAATATCCTCTTTTTAATAAGGTTGAAGGGTATAAATTTCCTAGTAAATATCAGCAGGGAATTACTATTACTTCATATAATGTTGGAAAGTCGAAAGTTTCTGGAAATAGCTCGCGAACTATTACCGTAAAATCTCGAAATAGCGGTTATTTCGAAAATCGCCCCCTAAAAATAGCATATGTAACGCCCATTCGCGTCCCAAAATAACGCGCACCTCATTATTTTGTAATTTGAAAAAAGCCAGGTTCAAAAATAGGGATGTTAAAGAGTCCGAGTTTAACTTAACAGTTAACATACATTATAGATAATTTTGAAAGCGCAATGCCAAAAGTATTATTCACTTTTATTAAATTTTATCTGGACTAGTTTCAGACTGCCCTAAAAAGTTCGGTCCTAGACCCAGTCCGAACAAGTCCTTTGTGGGCTATTTAACATCCTATTCAGAAAATCAACCTATATATTCGAAATAGCGCGCAGATGCCCGCTATTTCGAGATTTTACGGTAAACTAATTTTAATAATTCTTCCACTATCAGAACTGGAATAACTTGCTCTGTAATGTTTATTAGAAACCCAAGAAAAGTGTGCTTAGCATAAAAATACTTTTCATTATAAGCTAGCAGCACTCCACCCCTATAGAAAAACTATATTAACTCAATTCTATTATTAAAGGTATTAAATTCGCTATTTTTTTTTTTTTTTTACCTTTAACCGCGATTATCTACAGTATTAATTTTTTTATACATTTTTCTCTAGTACAAATCAACACATCTCGTCCATTGATCTATTGATAAAGGAATATTTTTTTCAAAGTCACTGATCAAATCTTTGCCATTGACAATATAAAATAGCCAAATAGTATAACAAAAATAATCCGTCGATGGCAACGTGTGCACGTCAATGATTTAATATTCATTATCTGAAGGTTATTCTATTTACAATAGAGGTAACATAATTTGTAAAGTTGAGTACGCTAATAAATTTATATTTTTGTGACTATAATGACAATTTCACTTCAGTTTTTTTGATTAGATATTTTATTTGTAATATTTTATTGTGCTTTGCAAATTACTGTGATCGGCAAATTTTATGCATCGCGCAAAAATCTGCAACATTCTTTTAAATTCTTAATTTTTTACAAATTGCCACTTAACGAATAACAATTCCAAAGATTTCCAGCTAAATCTCGATTTATTAGTATAATTTCCATTAGTATACTAAATCTTGTAACTTTTTATCTAAAAAAAATATAAAAATTTCCAAGTTTTTTTTTTCAATTTTTTTTATAAATATTAAGCGAAATTTTTATTTTTATGCAGTATTTAAAATGTATACGTATAAGTGTATGAAAATCGAATAAAAAGCATGCCATATATAATATACGTATAAATAAATAAATATCCCTTAAAATAATAATGCATATTGCAGTATTGTTGTAAATCCGATCACTATCACATATCCATTAGTAATCGCAATTGTATCCTTTGATAAATTCTCTTTTTTTGGTTAAAAAAGAATTTAACCTGCCTTTTATCTATCCTAAATTTATCTCTCTATCTATGATCTAAGGCCAAATTAGCACTCAATACAATTATCTTTTCCCGAATCGTAATAATGCCACGTTCCTACAGTAAAGACCTCAAATGGCGCATAGTTTATTTGTGCCATGATGGTTATTCGAAAGAAGAAATTGCATCTACTCTGTATGTAAGTAAATCATTGGTAAATAAAATTTTGCGAATATATCAAAAGTGGGGAACAGTTGTTCATCCATGGCGTCAGGTTCCTGGGCCACGAAAAACTTTTGATAGAAATGTACGTATAAGTTATACATTACCATATAAATATATATACTTTAATTTATAATATGTACGTATAATTTATATTTTTAACAATTATTTATGTATATTTATTTAGATTTTACAACGAGTAGTTAAAGACAAGGTTGATTGGTATTTAGATGAGCTTGTTTGTGAAATGGAACGATGTACAGGAAAGACTGTATCAGTTTTAACACTTTGAAGATCCTTAGCATATTGCGGAATTACTCGAAAAAAAGTTAAGTTGGTTTTTAATAAATTACATTTAATAACTTATTTAAATTTAGCATTTATTTAATAATGAATATTTGTTTGATTAGATTCACAAAGAAGCAAAAGAACGAAATGAATTATTGCGAAGTGCCTTTATGGCACGTGTTGGTTTACAATATCAGTCTAACCAGTTTGTATTTGTAGATGAATCTGCTAAAGATGAACGGACTATAACTAGAGGCTATGGCTATTCAGAGATAAATACAGTAGCAAATAAAAAAGTTGTATTTGTACGTGGAACAAGATATTCAATTTGTCCAGCATTAACTTTACAAGGAATAATTGCTGCTGATATTGTAGAAGGCACTTATACCAAATTTCAATTTAAAGAATTTATTATAAACCAAGTTGTATGTATTATTATCTGTTATAATTATTCTTTATTATACTGTTAGAAGAGGTTTTTTAATACACTCTATTTTGTTTAGTATGTCAAAAATATATTGAATATAACTCGAGTTCATATTGAGTTTGATAGGGTACTCTCGAAGTCCTGTTATATTATGGTCAATAAACTACATTCTGCCAGATATATGATAATTGACAAGCTCTATACGGGGATGCCTATAGCAAAAAGGGGATGGGACTATATATTATATAGTTCCATCCCCCTTTTGCTATGGGTGTTCCCATATATTATTTTACTTTATATGCAAAGTGATCCTTATTGTTATTGTGCTTTTTTTTAAATCGTGCTGATGATTGTTGTGACTGCTATAGCAAAGAGTCGATTATCTATATATATCTAACAGAGTGTGATTCATCAACTATTATATAACAGAACTTGAGCCAACCTGTCAAACTCAATTTGTATAAGAAGAATATTTTAATTAGAAATTTTGCTTATATTTATGAATGCTCTTTTATATAGTAAACTAGAGGATGCAGATGTGGGCGGCTTCGCCGCCCGGTTGAGGCTGTTATATGTTATTTTTTAAAAGAAACAAT
>CAJVPZ010003780.1:0-10627 GCA_910592135.1 Racocetra fulgida | reverse complement strand
TTATATCAAGTATAATATATCTCTAAATTTTTGCATTATAGTTTAATGAAAAAAAAATCAATATACAGTTGCACTTCTATATAATCACACTTTTAGAACCCAGAAATCTGGTAACTATATAGAAATATGACTATATAGATTTTTTCTATAAAATCACTTTTATATAAAAAATAAATTATAGTGAATATATAGAATTATAAAATTTATAAGATTTAATCAAACTTCAACATCAATAATTAAAAGAATTTAAATTTTTATTATATATAGTATTTATATTCTTTTATAATATATTAAAATTCTAGCCAAATTGGGTTGATAGCTTTTGAGAAATCGCTTATACATGATTGTTAAATTTTTTAAAAAATTTGCTATTGTATACTAGCATATCTGAAGAACTAACAATTTGATTTATCTAAAAGTATAATATATAGAGTACAGACAATAGAAACAGCTCATTTTTATATTTTTTTGAAAATTGAGTTTTTATTAGATTTATATAAATTTTGATATGATTAATATTTTTTAATTATAAATGAAAGTCGATTTGCATAATAAAAATCAAGATAATGTAAAAGAAAAATTACACAAGGCTTCGTAGAGCTGACACAACACGAGATTATCTGATAGTCACCTGCTACCTTTAGCCAATTAAAATTGTGAAATTTGATTAATCCCAGATCAGTCCAAAAATCAAAACAAATAATTAAACTTAATTATCTCAAAATAAGATAAATGTAAAAATGGGCTGTTTCTATTGTCCACACTCCATATTATAGAGAAATATTGATATTATTTATGATATAAATTTGAGCATATTTAAATTATTTGTTATCAAGAAAATTGATAACAAAGTTTGCTTAGATCTTATGAATTTTTTAGCATATAAAATTTATACAATTTAAGCAAATATTGTTATCAATTTTCTTGATAACCAATAATACAAATAGGCTTAAATTTTATCATAGATAATATTGATATTCCTCTATAATATATTAAATTTCAGCTAAATTGGATTGTTAGTTCCTGAAATATTGCATGTGTATGATAATTAATTATTTTAAAAAATTAACTATCATTTACAAGTGATTTCTCAAGAACTATCAATCTAATTTAGCTAAAATTTAATATAATATAAAGAAATAATAATACTATCTATAATAAAAATTTGAGATTATTTTAATTATTAGTTGTTGAGAAAATCAATGCTGAAATTTAATTAAATCTTATGAATTTTTTGTTATACTGTTAGTAAATTCACTATTAAAAATTTGATATTATAAACAATTATTATTATTTAAAAAAAGCTTAAATTTAGAATTGTGACTTTATAGAAAATTATGCTTTTATAAAAATATATTATTTATATTTGTTTGTAAAATTTTGTAATAGTGCTTATATAGAAATTATAATATTATAGAAAGAAATTTAAAATAAATATAATTAAGACCAAATTTTTTAAGTAATTAAATAAGAAATGTGACTATGAAGAAGGTAACTTTAGGAATGCGATTGTATATATATTTTGATATACAGTTAATCCCTTCTATAGTTACTTTCTCTATAGTCACAAAATTAATATAATTACTAATTTATTTTTACTAATTATAGTTAACCCCTCTATAGTCACCTCTTTTATAGTCACAAAATTGATATAATTACTAATTTATTTTATCAAAATTGTAAAATTTGAATTAATATAAAATAATATTTAAATAAATTTAATAAAAATTTAATTATTTTAATAACTAGTGATCCAAATTTAAAAATTTAAGTATCATTTGATTCATTTCAATAAGATTGTTCAAATGATATTAAAATTATTAATTTAAAATTCTTAGATTAAATTCAACTCTTTCTGCTGATCCTTTATATACAAATTTATGTAAACAAAATTACTGAAAAACTTCAAAAAACACACAAAGATCAATAAAAAACCAGACTCAGAGCTTTAAGAAAAAGAAAGAGGCTAGTAGAAAACACTCAGTCTTTTAAGAGACTTGAGTTGAAGAAATAAAGCTGCAAGGATATAGAAGAAATTATGTGAAATCATTAGTTTATTTTGTACTTTGCAAATTTTTAGTGAATTGGCCTTGACTCTGTAATGCAGATTTGTTTTGGTAATACAAGAATCACAACACGTAATGAAGAATAAATAAAGGAAACATGCCAAAAACTATATAATGAATATAAACAAACGTGGTAAACAACTTTAACAAACAACAACAAAAACAACAACAGAAAAACAACAAGTTATATAAAGCAAAAATCAACAGAATGTTGCAAAAGAATGATTACTGTATCAGAAAAATTTGGAGCACAAGTAGAAGCACTTGACAAAAATGAAGATATTCCAATAGATCTGATATTAGTTCAATATACTGGGAAAAAACATATTTTAGAAGAAGAAGCTGAGGCACAAATAATAGAACTTAATAAAAAATTATGAAAATATAATTCAGATAAACTTAATTATATAGAACTTGTATTTAAAAAAAAATAACTATGATTATCACACAGTACTACAAAAAGAAGAGGACTCAGTTAGATATATCATATATAAAGAAATGAATATATTCTAGCTGACTTAGAAATAGCTAATAAGATAGGATAGATAATAAAGTTTAAAGAAAAACAAGCTGCTAAAATAGAGTCAATAAGGTTAAAAGTAGATTTAGGTTGAAACAAAAAACTTCAAAAACAAAAGAAAAATTAACAAAAACAAACAATAAAATAGACCTGAAGGTAATAGTATAACAATTTAAAGAATTCATCAAATCTTAGCAGCAAACTAGTATAAAATTAAAAAGAAAATCAAGAAAAGAAAAGAAGATGCAAGTTCGACAAAGTAAAAACAAGCTGCCAAAATAAAGTTAAAGTTAGAATTAGGTTGAAGCAAAAAACTTTATAAACAAAGAAAAATTTGACAAAAGCAGTATAACAGAATAATATTGAAAGCATTAGTTAAAAATTTAAAGAATCTATTGAAGTAGCCACAGCAAACCAGTATAAGAAAGTAAAAAAGTCAAAGAAGAAAAAAAAAGAAAAAAAATCATGAAACAAAACATTAAAGGCCCTATAGAAGCAAAAACTTTAAAACAGATTCAAGTAGAGACAAGTTCAAAAGCTTTATTTTAATACCAGTAGAGTGAATAATAAAAATAATATATCAAGCAAGCAAAGAAGACTCAAAAAAAAGAGAAAAGATTTGCTAGTAGAATGGATACAATGAGTAAGATCCCAATGGATTAGTAATACAAGTTTGATTCAAGATATATCAGCAGGAAGATTAAAGGAAGTTAAGAATCAGAAAAGGAAAAGAAAGATATGGTATTAGAAATAGTAGAACAAATTTAATAGAACTTTTTGAAAATTGAAAGGTTTTTATTGAAATATAAGAGAAGTTTTTAGACAGAAAACCAGGCTCTAAGAAGAAGATGAAAAAGAAAAATCTTTAAATACAAAATAAAAAAGAAGAAAAACCTAAATTGACTAATCAAGTTATAGAAACAAAAAACCTAAAAGCTCAGTTCCAATAAAAGAGAAAAAAAGACACAAGTGTATTAATCAAGACCTAGAAGCAGAAAATGCAAAAATGATGTCAAGAAAGCTAAAAAGAGAGAAGATTGTTAGAAAAACATTCCTAGTGAAGACCTTTAAAATAAACTCTTTAGAAACAAAGTAAGAATATGAAATCATGAAATAAAAAGAGAAGTACAAAAAGAAGCATAAGAGAAGATTTTTAAGAGCTAGATCCCCTATCAGCATAGACAAAATAAACTGAAAGAAAAGAAAGAAGCTTAGACACAAACAGAGAGAATTTAGCTATAATAAAATAAAAATCAAAGCTAAATTAGATTGTAGAGTAGATTTAAATTATTATTATAAAAAGAAAGATTAAGTTGAAAAAGTTAATTATTGATAGAAAATTGATAAAAATTTCTTTAAATTGAGGCTATTTTATTATGGCTTTGCTAGCTAGCTTGGCGCAATTCTCTGATATAGACAATGCTTTAACTAGTGCAGTAGACTGCATTTAGACACCCAATAGAGCAGCTGAATAATATCAGATCTAAAATTTAGATAGTTTAAATATATGTATATATATGCTTTGATCTAATAAAGATACCAGTAAGGCTATCAATATGGAAAAAAAAATTAAAAGATATTTATAAAAAACTAATTCAAATTTGATAATTTTGATATTATTTAATTGATGATTCTTCAGTAAACTGATGCAGTTTTATACTGTATATAAATTACTATAGATACAAAAGAAAAATTTTCTAGTGATTGTCTAAGAAAAACTTTTTGTAGTAAGTTAATTACTTTTAAGTTTTTAAGTAAAGTTGTAAAGCTCATTGAAACAAATATAATGGTAGTTAAATTATTTAGATTGGCTTAGTAGATGCTAAGATATCTTTAAAAAATGTTTCACTAACTATATAAAAATTCTTTGTATTTTCTTAAAAAATTTTATATAGATAGCAAAATATTTTTAAAGATATCTTAACATCTACTAAACTAATTTTGATGATCTATTATTAGATTTGTCTTAATAAGCTCTACAACTTTATTTAAAAACTTAAAGGTGACTAACTTAGTATTAAAAGGTTTTTCTTGAGCAATCACTAAAAAATTTTTCTTTTGTATCTATAATAATATATATATAAAACTACATTACATTATACTATGATCCTTCTTCAGTTTGCTAGAGAATTATCTATTAATTTATCTCAATAAAATAATTTAAAATTATTAATTTTGAATTATTAGATTACAAGATTTTTGCAAAAACTATTAGTAATATAAAATTATATTACTAATAATTCTTTGTAAATATCTTGTAATCTAATATTTTTTCTACTTATTGAAAGCCTTGCTAGTATTTTTATTAATCAAAGATATATATATATGAATATATATTAAACTATCTAAACTATAAATCTGATATTCTCAGCTATTCTAAAAAATGCTTAAAGATGATCTGCCATACTGATTAAACTTATGCTTATACCAAAGAGCTGGCTATTAAAACTATATCAAAATAGTTTTACTCTATTTTTAATAAAGTTTTTATAGTACCAAACTAAGTTTTTTTTTTATTTTTTCCTTTTCTTTATCTTTTGCATTTTCTTTCTTTTTGACCTTACTCTTAGTTTGTTCTTGACTTTGACTACTCTTTCTAATAATCAATTCTGCCTTTTTTATACTATTAATTGGCTTTATAATCCTTGTTCTCTTTCTTTTTTCTTTTTTTGTACTTATCCTGTTTTTTTTCCCATTTGTTAATAGATGCATATCTTTGTTTTTAAATTTTTCATAGAAATAATTTCATATTAAATTTACCACTGCATTGAGATAGCTTTGAATTTCTTTTAAAATTTTTACCAATTTGAGGATTTTTTTTATAATTTTTTCTTTGATTAGTCTTTTGAGTATACCAAATCTCATTTCATTTTTCTTTCTTTGTTAATTCCCACAGTGTATTTTTAAGTTGTTTTTTGTTAAGTTGACTGCAGATTTCTTTAAAAAAAGCTTTTTTCTACTTTGTTTTATACTTTTAACAAGTTATTAAATATTTTTGATCTTTCTTTTTATATTTTGATCATATATACAAATTTGATTTTTACTTGCTAAAGTTTTCATTATGTATAACTAATTTTATTTTGATTTCTAATCTTTTTTCATAGAATAGGCTAGTATTAGATTTTTTATTATCATTAGGTTCTATCTACTTTATTACTAATGTAAATTTTTATTTTATTTTTGTTTCAAATTTGAGGATTATTTGCAAGAATTCTTTAATAGGACTTTGTTATGCAAAAAGATATAACAAAGTAATAATTATGCTTTCAAGTTGTGTAATACTATAATAATATAGTTTGTAGTTAATTAATAATTGAAGCACTTGTAATAATATATTTTGTCAATTATTACAACATTTAATAGAGTTAACTTATACTTTGCATTTTGCATAATAGTTAATTTGTAGTTTAATTATATCTATAAATAGAGATATATAAAACATTTGCTGAAAAGTTATTATTTAAAAAAAACTTTAATTTAGTAAGTTTGGAACTTACTAGTTAGTTGGTTGGATAAAGATATTGGTTAATTAAGTGCTTTTTTTTTTTTTTTTTTAATCTTTGGCAACCTTGCTAGTAAACCTTTATTAAAATTATTATATAAATAGATTACATACTGTTGAGCTTAATATCTAGATACAACATCCCCCAGCTACCTCGTGAGTGCCCAGAAGCAGTCTGCTACACTGATTTAAAATTTGTTTCATAATCAGAAGGCTAATACCAGGTTAGCTATACAAACTATACCAAAAGGGTTTGCAACTATTTTGTATTAATTTTCTAAAACTATTAAACTATCTATTTTCTATTCTTTTTATACCCTCCTCCTTTTCTTCTTTTAATCTAATATTTTTTTCTAGTTCCTCTATATTTGTTCCAATCTTTAACCCCTTTTTTGTGTCTCTGTTTCAGCTATACTCGGATCTGACTTCTTTTTTTTTCGTTAGTTTGCTATTATGTTTTTCTTTAGTTGTAATACCTTTACTAAATTCCCATCTTCATATTGTCTTACATCTTTTTGTCTATATATTTTCATAAAAGCAGTTCCAAACCGTAGTTATAGCAAGTTTGAAATAGGTTTTGGTGTCTTTTCCTGATTGTAAAGTTTTTTGTATTCTATCTGCCTTGTCTTCTTGGATCAGATCTTTGATTGCTTTTGCTTTTGTTTCTAAAGATTCTTCTTTTGACTCTTACCAAAAAGTTTTTTCAAGTAGATCTTTATTTGTTCTTATTTGGGTTTTCTTAGAGAGAGCTGCCCATGCTATATTTGCTGCTAGTTTCTCTACAATCTTTTAGCTATTCTCTTGTTCTCTGCAGCTTGCTAGATAATCATAATCTTCTTCAACTTTTTCATTGTATATTATGCAATTAGAATCTTGATATAGGTTTGGGCACCTTTGTGCTAATGTTTGAAGCACCAGTAGTTTTTCATTAGCACATTTAATTAGAGCTCCAAGGCGTTTGTTTTTCATTAATGTTGTACATCTAACTACGCTATTTTTCTTGATTCATTTCTAATAATAGATCCATTCATTAGTTTTAAGATCTTCTTCTGGTTCTATCTTCTGAATTGCTTTCGATTCTTTCCAGTCCACAGCTATCTTGAGCTCTAGAAGTGTTTTGATTACTTGTCTTACATGATGCTCAATAAGTGTTTTATCCCAATGTAGTGAAACATTTGACCTTAATAGGAGGTTAAAGATAATTCTATCTATATTTGTTATCATAGTACCTTGTTTTGCTAAGATATCTGCTTTGTTATTCTACCTAATATTGCTATGCCCTTTAACTTTCACTAAATCTAATTGAATTTCTTTTACTTTGACTAACTCTATAATATTACGTACTAAATCATGATTCTTTTGTCTTAGCCATTGTTTGCTTAAAAGATTACTCTTTCCTTTCTCTATACTTGCAATTGCTACTGCATTATCTGTATATATCTTGACTTTCTTTTTGCTAGGTGTTATGAGAATTGCTAACCAGATTGCCATCAATTCTGGTTTGGTTGATAAGGGCCAATTCTTTGTCCTGACGAAGCCTTTTTTAATTATTGTTTGTTCGCTATGATCTACTTGTATAATTCCTATACCTATGCAATCTGAACCTTCTGTACTGTTTCTTGTTTGTTGCAATGATCCATCCATATAAAAAGTTAGATCTCTATATAGTAGTGACTGATTGCTCTGATTCTACTTAATTAAATCCTTTTTAAGATTGAGAGACATATCTTGTTTTTGTATCATCTCTGTATTTAAATCATAACTAACAATTTGTATACATTGAGATTCTCCTTCAGATGCTCTTACTTTTTTACTTCTATATTGTACTTCAATTGAGTTTAAAGGAATCTCTAATCTCCATTTATTCTCTTTTCTTTTAACAAAGGTAGATAAAGACCCTTGGATTTTGCTTTTGTGATACCACTTCTCGCAAAATTAATCACTTCTTGATGGTTTGATTCGCACTCTATGCATTTTTCTAGTATAAAGTTTCCTGTATTGTACATATTATTTAAGTTCCAATGTTCTACTAAAACTCTCTTTTGTGTTTTTGAAATTAATCATGCAATTACTAGTTTTGAGTTCTCTTCGTTCTTTGGTGGTTTTATAATTATCCACTCCTTAATCTGATTATCTGCTAAAAGTTTAGTCAGTTGAGCTTTTAAGAACTATCTATTGTTACCTTCTGTTCTGTATTGTGATTTAACTAGCCTGTCTTGAGAATTTACTAACAATAATTCTTTGATTTGCTTAAACCATTTAGCTATTCTGTCTCTGCTTGTTCCCTTTCTAAGAAATTTGAGTTGTTATCAAGTTATTATTTGTTCTCCTTTTGGGTCTAATAACTGATCGATAAGTATTAAGTTAAGACTTTTAAAACAATGGGCTACTGGGACCATAAAAAATTTCTCTAGTATAGTACAAAGTTTTTGATTCTGGTTGAATTCTGGAAGGTTGGTACTGCTAAAGTTAAAAGCAAGATTTAGTCTCTTTGCTCTTAGCATTGTTAAGCATGCTAAATTGTTTTTCTAAATTTTTGAATATATTTTTAAGGTTTCTTCATGCCAGTTATTTTTTGAAACACCAACAAGAAGAAGTCCTTTTTCAATTCTCATTTTAGTTAATATCTCCTCTAGACTTGTTGAGTTAAGACAATTATGAAGGCTTGTGATTTGCTTAAGTAACAGCTGGTTCTACAGACAAAAGCAGTTACCTAATCTTCTATGATGTACTATACTTGTTCTTGTTATACATGCAATCTCTATCTTGTTTTTTGCTATTTGTAGTAGTGGTATATGTATATTGTTAATCATCTTCTTAGACATCTTTGTGACCTGCAACATGTAACATAATTTAGGACTTATACACATATTGTTTATATAGGACACTTGACTGATCATCATCTTTTTAGTAATAATTAATTGAGTATTTAAAATATAATAAAAAATATTAGTTTAATACTTTTGGTATCTAAAAAGAGATAATAGATACTTGCTTCTTTATTTTAATGTTAATGTTTCTTAGTTAAATTAGTACTAATATAAGAAAGTCTTTTACACTAGATATCACAGACTTTACTGATGTTTTTTTTTAGCATAAAGTAATACTTGACTCCTGAAAAGGTTTCTCAAAATTTTCTTTTTATCTACTAATCTAGATTTCAACTTTGCTAATTTATTTATTCTATTATTCCAACTATTTTTGCTATAACTTTCACTTTTACTAATTCTAACTGTAATTTTTATTTTTGCTATATCTAAAATGCATTTTATCAGGTTATAATTTCCTTCTTTTAACCTTTTCTTGCTAGTTTATTTTAATTTCTCTCTTCTAATTTTGCTATTGTCTGTATAGATCTTGGTCTTCTTTTTTTAAGTGTAATTAGAAGTGTACACCAGATTGTTAGCAGCTCCACTTTTGTTAAAGATAGCTAATTTTTTGCTTCAAAATATCTCTTGTTGATTATTTCTAATTCTTCATCATTATAATAGTATAAATAGTATAAAAATAAAAGCTATAAAGCATGATTTGTATTCTAAACAAATATTATGTAACTATATGATCAAATTAGAAAGATATTAAAAATAAGATAATACTTAGATAATATATCATGATTTAAATAGAACACTGTAGTGTATTGTATTTATAAGCAATCATACTAGAACTAGAATACTTATATTATAATCATAAGATAAATATATAATATTAAATTATAAATAGAAGTATAAAAGGATCAAAGTAAAATAAAAGCTTAAATAATAGCTCTTATAATAATCTGAATAAAGAAGATTACTTACAAAAACCTAATATTACTAAGTATTAGATATATTATAACCATATTGGCTAACTGATGTAATATCAATATATCATTAAATAAGTAACAAATTTGTTACACTTATCTACTAGCACTCAGCTTGCTTCCATTTTGTTTAATTTTGCTTGTAATAGTTTTTCATTATTTCTTAAAGAACTATCACTATAGAATGTGAAGTAAGACAAAGAGCTTTTTTGTATCTTTTAGTTTTATTATTACTATTTGCAAAATAATGCTTATGAGCATTATTTTGAAAATTGAGCTTCTTAAAAATAACATATATAGCTTCAAAATTTCTCTTATATGCATTTTGAAATAACACATTTTATAGTAATTTACAACAAATATTTTAAAACTAGATCTACTTAGTATTAATCTAGCTTCAGAACATTTTTTGTTTTAGAAAAGATGTTTAAAATTTTTATATTTGTTTCAAAATAATGCTTATATGCATACTCAAAATAACATACCGATAAGAATTATTCTGTGAAAATATAGTAGATAATTCTGTATAGCTAGGCTGATTTACTGTTTTTTAATAATTTCAGTATTCAAATTATAAATTCAAAACTTTTTTATTTGTGAGAACCTTTAATTTGCAATAGTTTTATAGTATATATATTAATTTTTTAACTAACTTTAATAATTTTTTTTTTTTGAATATTAATGGTGAGACCATATCTCTGTCTTTATTGAAATTTAATTAAAATCTTTTATACAGAAAA
>CAJVPZ010003779.1:0-10632 GCA_910592135.1 Racocetra fulgida | reverse complement strand
TTTGTAAATTACAAGTTTATTAATTAAAAATCATTTATTTGTAAATTACAAGTTTATTAATTAAAAATCATTTATTTGTAAATTACAAGTTTATTAATTAAAAATCATTTATTTTAAGTGTGTATGTAAATTCAAAAATAAATTTTACATAGCAATGCATGCATATAATTGTGGAATCAAAAGTCGATTGAACTTAAAAGAGCTTATAAATATGACCCAAATTCTTAAAAGTTTGAGAGTGCATGCGCTGATAGATCTGAGCGTGCAACGCAAAATAAAAAGTTAGTAACCACGAATAACCAACAGGAAAGCATAAAACCAACAAAATAAAGAAAAAGTACATAAGTGACACTTCCCTGGTACTTTTGAAAAAAGTAATAAAACAGTTAAAATAAAAAATGACACTATATACATATAATCATATAGTTTTAGTGCACCTTTCAAACACTAATCAATCTAAGAATTATAAACCAAATTTGTAACATTTTCTTTATTAAACATTTCGGTATTCATTAAATTCATGCACGTACTACCCTTTTGTTAACTATCGTTATTGGATTTTGTGATATGTGATATAATTTAAATTTCTCATCTTCATGATAGTTACAACATATATTTGAACAGCTAGATTAACCAATCATGAGGGTCGTCCTATCGTATGAAGTTACAAGTAAGAAGTTAGTGTGACTGTAAACATTATAAATATGTACGTACGTACATACGTACGTTCGTACATTTTATTATAAATCAAGTTGTTACTCTGCATATTGTTGTTCAGCTGTTATTATGGACGAAAAGATTGAATTTGAATTGTATTTAAAATCTGTTGAAAGTGGTGATTCGAATGGACAATATAATCTTGGTAATTGCTATAAAAATGGCATAGGTACAGATAAGGATGAAAAAAAAGCATTTGAGTGGTATTTAAAATCTGCCGAAGGTGGAAATTCGAATGCACAATATAGTCTTGGAAATTGTTACAGAAATGGCATAGGTATAGATAAGGATAAAATAAAGGCATTTGAGTGGTATTTAAAATCTGCTGAAAATGGTAATACGAATGGACAAAACTATCTTGGATTATGCTACAAAGATGGCATAGGAACAGATAAGGATGAGAAAAAGGCATTTGAGTGGTATTTGAAATCTGCAGAAGGTGATAATTCAAGTGGGCAATATAGCCTTGGTTGGTGTTACGAAAATGGCATAGGTACAGATAAGGATGAAAGCAAAACATTTAAATGGTATTTAAAATCTGCTGAAGGTGGAAATACGAGTGGACAAGAAAATCTTGGTGGCTGCTACGAACATGGAATAGGCACAACCAAGGATGAAAAAAAGGCATTTGAGTGGTATTTGAAATCTGCCGAAGGTGGCAATTCGAGTGGACAAAATGTTCTCGGATTGTGGTACGAAAATGGTATAGGCACAGATAAGGATGAAAAAAAGGCATTTGAGTGGTATTTGAAATCCGCTAATGGTGGAAATTCGGATGGACAATATAGTCTTGGATGGTGCTACCAATATTGCATAGGTATAAATAAAGATGAAAAAAAGGCATTTGAGTGGTATTTAAAATCAGCTGAAAGTGGCAATCCGAATGGACCAAATAATATTGGATTCTGCTACAGATATGGCATAGGTACAGTTAAGGATGAAAAAAAGGCATTTGAGTGGTTTTTAAAATCTGCACAGAGCAGCAATTCTCAAGGACAAAATAATCTTGGGGTCTGCTATCAAAATGGGATAGGCACAGATATGGATGAAAAGAAGGCAATTGAATGGTTTTTGAAATCTGCTGAAGATGGCAATTCAAATGGACAAAATAATCTTGGTGGCTGCTACGAACATGGAATAGGAACAACCAAAGACGAAAAAAAGGCATTTGAGTGGTATTTGAAATCTGCTGAAGGTGGTAATCCGTATGGACAAAATAATCTTGGTGGCTGCTACTTGTATGGTATAGGAACGGATAAGGACGAAAAAAAGGGATTTGCGTGGTGTTTAATATCTGCTGAAGGTGGTAATTCGGCTGGACAACATTCTCTTGGATACTGCTATGATTATGGCATAGGTACAGATAAGAATGAATATAAGGCGTTTGAATGGTATTTAAAATCTGCTGAAGGTGGAAATCCCGATGGACAATATGAAGTTGGATTACGTTATCGAAATGGCAACGGAACATTACCTAATCATGAAAAGGCAGTTGAATGGTTGCAGGAAGCCAGAAATAATAAATATCAAAATGGAATTGGCGAAAAAAATCGGGATATTGATGATTTACTAAAAAAATTATTGAATGAGAATAATTTAATAAGATGGATTCCATTTAATGAATTAGGATTTACAAAGCAAATTGGAAAGGGTGGGTTCGCAACTGTGTTTTCTGCTACGCGAACATACTTAAGCACAGATCACTTGGGTAAAAATTATAAACAAACAGATGTCGTAGCAGCTAAATTATTTCATGGATCAAAAAATAGTTGTAAAGAACTTATAAAAGAGGTAAATGTTTGATAACACAAATTTTATTAATCATAATTGCTGCTATTCAGTTATTAATTTAATGGTTGTAAATTTAAAAGTTAAAGGCGTATTCAAATATTGGAACTAAGATTCCAACATTTTTACAATGTTATGGAGTATCAAAGGTTGAAGTCACAGGAGATTATATTCTAATTATGCAATATGCCAAAATGGGGTCTTTACGACAAAATCTTTATAAAGTTGCACAGATGAAATGGGAGAAAAAATTAGATTTATTATATTATATTGCATTTGATCTTAAATTAATCCATGAGCATGACCTTATTCATCGTGATTTACATAGTGGAAACATATTTCAAAATGATTTATATAATGCTTATATTGGCGATTTAGGATTTGCAACTGCGATTAATAAATCACTAGATTCAGAATCTATGGGAGTTTATGGAGCTTTGCCATACATTGCTCCTGAAATTTTACGTGGTAACATGTTCACCAAAGCATCAGATATTTACTCTTTTGGAATGATTATGTGGGAAATTTCTTCAGGATCTGTCGTGTTCTCTAAATATAAAAGTAATGAGTCAACATTAGCTGCAGAAATTTGTGTAAACGAACTAAGACCAACTATCATAAAAGGTACGGCACCATGTTATACTCAACTCTTAAAAAAGTGTTGGAATGAAGACCTAGAAAAACGACCAACAGCTTCAGAAATTTGTGAAACTATTTTAAATTGGAAAAACAATGTTGAAAATTTGGATGAATTTTTAAAATCTGATAATGAAATGATAACAAAATATGAAGAATTTGATAATGATAGTGATGATAATTCAATTTATAGCAGTAGATTTATTAGTTGTGTTATATACAGTCATCCTCTTCTATAATCACGCAGTTTGTTAACAACTACTCAATTTTGTTGGTTTGTTTTTGCCTTTTATGGTTTTTATGGTTTGTAGTACATTTATATTTTTTGTCGTTCTTGTATTAGCGTTAGTACGTATTGTATCTAATTGATTTTGACTGGATGATCGTCAAAACAACTTTCTTGTAATTATATAAAAGGAAGGATCTACTCCCTCCTTTTTTATATATACTTTGGTACTAGATACTATATGTAGATACATGTAGATTCTAGATACAGTGATCGCTAAGTATTGGATACAAAAATTTTGACCGTATTTATTATTTTGAATGGTTGGTTTAATTTGTGAACAAGTATTTCTCGATTTTTTACATTGTTTTTTTTTTCACACTTTTTTTGACGGGGTAGATTAAATGATAATCAGTGATCGTCAAAGGTCGAAATGTAAAAATCGTAGCAAAAGAATTTGGTTTCAGAGTCATGTGCAAGGTTTGTAATTATTTGATATAAGGCGTGACTAGTGATTTGAATCGGTTGGGCTATAATCGGTTAATCGACCCGAACTAAATAATTTTCGGTTAACCGGTTGAGGAAATTCTTAATCGGTTGACCCGATACAACTGTTTGAGAATTTGGTAATCGGTTGGTGGAATCGATATAATATGAAAATGACATAAGAAGAGAGTAAAGGGTCCGAAAAGTTCCGAAAATAAAATGAATGAACATAAAGACAAGAGAGTAAAGCTCCGAGAATTTTCGATGGCAGTAGATAGTTAATCTTAACCAGTTGGCAATCGGTTGAATGAAATAATTCGGCTCGGTTAAACGATTAAGGAAATTTTTCTCAGTTCAAATCACTACTACGAAGATTAAACAAAAAAGAAGTATATAAAAAGTTTTATTAAGGTTGTAGAACTCCATCATTAAAAATAATCAAAATCATTTTTGTTTTAGGGAAGTTAACATAATAGCGACTTTTTAAAGATAGATAAAATTAGTTTATTACCATGCTAACCTCTCTAAAACAAAAAGTGATTTTGATTATTTTTAATAGTGGAGTCCTACAACCTTATTAAAACTTTCTATATACTTCTTTTTGTTTATTCTTCGTAGTTTAATTTTTTTTTAAAAAGTACATTAAACTGTATAAATAAGGCCATTCAAACTTATATTTTCGGTTTTCATATCATCAACTGGCCTCTCGTGACCCGCCAACCCGGATTTTGATTTTTTTTTAAAAAAATTTTTATTAAAAAAAAACAACTTACCCTTATTTATTCTAAATATCTGGTAAAAAATTTCATATGTAAAAAAAGTTTAATAAGAGAATACAAACTTTGTCGGTTTTCATATTAATATACCAACTAACCTTTAGTGACCTAGCCACAGACTTTTTTTAAAATATTTTTTAACAAAAATTTTTATTTAAAAATTTTATTGATACTCAGCATAATACCTGATCAAAAAAAATTTATATTATAAAGAATTTTTTTAATAATGAAGTACGAACAGATTTGTATTTTTACTGGGCAATCTAAAGAAAAAATCTGGTATGTAGCTGCGCAATGTAAATGCGCTAAACCAAGAACATAGTATGATCACTAGACTCGTATTAAGGATCCAAGCGTAGTGACAAGCTTTTAAATTTTGTAAAAATATTGTCCAATTATCAATTTTCTTATGCAAACTATTTTAAAGTATCGTTTATCTTGTCAATTGATTAAACTTGTGGTATATGTATGAACGAAATCATGTAATGAATAAAATTTAAATCAATTACTATGCAGCCTAAACATTCCATTGGTGATTCATCTAGTGGTGATGAGCAACTTAAAACAATCTGTGGGTTTCTCATCTTGCATAGGATACCAGATATTAACTGATAATATTATTTGCAGTACAGAGTGACTCCTGTAATAATGTATTAATCGATTATAAATTTGGGTTGCCTATGCCTAGATCAGTGTTCGAAATCTCAGACTCAATGACTGTTCTCATGAGAACAGAAAAATTGCTATAAGTGTTCTTATACTTTAGTTTATGTTCACTAAAAAAAAAAAAAAAAAAAGACAACTTAATAATATAACTTCTACAGTCATCCCTCTATATAGTCACTTACCATATAATCATACTATGTAAAAAATTTACTATATACCCAACTGTGTGATTTTATGGGTGGACTTGAGGACAACTATATTATATCTTATATAATCTATTTATATACTACTTATGAGGACATTGTTTTTATTTTACTGTTCTCAAAACATTTTTAATAGTGAATAGTAAAAAATTTTTACTGTTCACAATCTTAAATTCATGTTCTTATGAAAACTCTGAGAACACTAATTTTGAATACTGGCCTAGATGTAAGCAAATATGTAGGTTATATATATAGCAAATTACTATGCAGGCTAGTATCCTACATAGAATTTTTAATAATTTTAGCATAGTTTTTAAATTTTGGACATAAATGTATGCACGATTAAGAAATATTTTGAGACTTTTTAGCATTAAAATAGTGTAATATCTACTTTGCTAATTTGTTTGGAGAATATATAGTAAATGAAAAGAAATATAACCTAAAATCAAAAAATTTGAAAAACATATTTATATAGAATTCATAAATATCAAATGCAACTAATGCTCTGAACAGATAAGCTCAAATGTTCTAAAACAAACCTAATTGTAATATATTAATAATCATGAGCAACTTGGTTGGTGATCAGATTCTTTACCAAGTTTACAAATGCATTATTAAAATCTATTTTCTTCAATACTAGTTGCAAAATGCTTTTTTTGATCTAAAAAAAGAAGCCAGACTTGTTTGTCTGTTTCAAAACAGTTTTTCATATCATAATTATATCTAGAGCTGCATTAATGATAGATTTGCTAGCAATAAAGCCTGTTGATAATCTTTAACTATCTTTGTGCAAATTATATTAAGTTTGCTGTGATGATTTTTATAAAGATCTTGCATTACTATTAACTAACACTATTAGTCTCCAATTATTAATCTCTAAAGGAGTTTCTAATTTTTTTGAGACAAGGGTAATTAAACTTTTGAATCACAAGTTTGGAATATGTCCTGTACTTAGGACATCTTTGAACAATTTTTTTAGAAATTAAGAAATTTTTAGACTTAAAGGTTTTGTAGAATTCGTAAATTAATTCATTAAAGCCTGAGAATTTGTTATTAGGCAATTTATCTATAATAGCCTCAATTTTATCTATAATAATTTCTTTTAGCAAAATTTTTTGTGGGCTTAAGGAATCTTTGATAAGTCATTAGTCAATGTTTCAGCTAAATTAGTATCTATAGATTCCTTTTGGAATAAGAATTTGAAATAGTTTTTGATATAGTTCAGTATTTTTAAAAGATCTTCATTATTTTATTGTTTGCACTATGTTCTAATTTAGTTTTGAATCTGTCAAAGAAGTACTTAATCAACTTCTCACCTTTTTTAGCTCACTTTGTCTTTGATCAAATTTGCCAATTATGTGCTCAAATCAATAATTTATTTTAGAGGTCTGCATTTAAGCAGTCTGTTATGATATTTATATCCATTAGCAATAAATTTTTAGCTAATTTTTTATTAAGTTCAGTAATTTATTTGTTTAATTTTTTAATTTTAAATTTAGGTTTTGAAGAGGATTTATAAACTTAAAAAATTGATTTTATTCAAAGCTTGTAGTAGTTTCATTCTAAAAAACTATTTATAATGTTCATTTCTTTCTTTATTTTCTTTTTAATTTTTGGGTTGTTTAGTATTTTATTGTTTAAATCTCCAAATTGCTGTTCTAAAGGTATTTTCTAGAGCTGCAAGCTCACAAGTTACTACTAAGTGGTCTGAGTTTTTAAAATATGTTTTTATGTTCTTATAAAGAAACACATATTAATTGTTGATGAAAATATAGACTAATCATATCACTATCATTTATTATTTCTTACTTTTTGGTAATAAGTTACAAATTGACTATTTTTATTTGCTGTGTTTGAGAAATCAGTTAAAAACTATTTTAAAGACTCTCTTAAGGAATCATTCTGTTTTGAAATTAACTAATTCTATTAATGTCTAAATCTAGGTTTATATTAAAATCTCCTGCTATTATATTAATTATATTATCTTCTTGAACAGAACCACTGCTTAAAAAGTTTAGTCTGTCTTCTGTATTAGGAGATGTATATATATTGATGATTTGAAATAAGTGATAGTTGAAAGAAAAATTACTTTTCTATTTAGAGATTCTTGTATATTGCCAAATTTTATTTTATTATTCTTAGCTAAAATAGTTGCTTTAGATAATTAATAGATATTATAATGCTAATGATGCTTAAAGTAATCTTATATTTCTTCTTTATTAGTATTAGTTTCTTGAATAACAATTATATCAAATTTATAGGTTTTCAAGAATATAAAAGGTTTCTGAATTTTGATTTTATTGTTAAGGCCTTTTATATTTAAAAGTTTAATTTTAATACTACAAAAAAATATCAAAATCTGCTTTATATATTGACTTTAACTATTATTATCTTGATCTTCTATATAAATAGCTTTATTTATCTATATACTTATATTATTTATTTTGAAGATAGTTTATAAAAATAAAGAATATTATTATTTTAAAAGTGGTAGCTATATTAATATAGTTTATAGAAAAAATTATTAAAAAGAATTATATAATATATAAAAATTTATAAATTGTTTTAATTTATTAATTAGTTAGTTTTATGTTTTATTAAAAATTTTTTTAACTAAAATTTGTTATAATTATATTAGTAATTTAATTAAGATTTTTTAATTTTGATTAGAAGATTTATTAATATTTGTTATAGTAATATTTTTACTATTAAATTTTTTATAAATTAAAATTTTAGTTTGTAGTTAAATTAAAGTTATATTCTTGTTAAAGTATAGATGTCATAGTAGTTAGAATTAAAAATATAGTTTTAAGATTTTAAGTTTTATATTAAATTTCTTTTTAATTATTCTTTTAGCTTAAAAATAGTGGATTTTTTATATATAGTTTTAATATTAGTGATTATATTAAAATAAAATAAAATATACTAGTACTTTGCAAAAACTATGTTTAAGCTAGATTAGTATTAATTTTATTAATAGCAAGTTGAGGATAATAATTATTGATTCTATTATTAAAAAGTTTAGATTCTGTAGCTTATTGGTTAAGTTTTTAAACCTTTACAAACAAGGTCGATAGTTTAAGTTGAGCTAAAGACAAATTATTTAATTTGTTTCTGTAATCTCAGAGAGCTATAATTGAATGCAAAGACTTGTAGCTAAGTCTAAATACAAATGTAATACTAGAATTAAAATTTCTGAAAAGAGACCTAAATATGAAAAGTGAGTTCTATATATAATTGTAATATTATAGAAGACTGCAGCTATAAAGATTGTTTAAATAAGTCTTTAGATATAGGGCAGTATCAATATTCTTGTTTTTCTGATTTAGTCAGTATCAAATATCTCTATACCAACTTGTGAGTACTTGCTTAGAAAAGTAGTTAAAAAATCATATAAATAAATTATTATTTAAATTTAAATACAGATACTTTCTTGAGAGAGTAATCATTTAACTAAAGTTGAAGTAGTGAAAAAAGTAGTGAATATATTGATGAACTATAGTAAAAAATTGGCCTTACTAGAATTAAAACATCTCTAGTAGTACAGAATAAAAATACTATAGAAGACAAATATATAAAGGTTGTCTAATATTTTGAGCATATATAAATATATCAAATTAGGCTTTGGCTATACTTATATAGAAGTCTCTAACAAACAAGTTTAAGATTTACTAATCTCTGAAGTTTACAATACAAATAGTAGTATAGTATCACTGGAGTTAATATAACTTTCTGGACATAACTAAAACTGTCCTAGATTTGTATAACAATATACTAGGAGTATGTCTAATATAGTAGTATAATATTACTGAGTTGGATCTTCTTTAGTATAAATGGGTATATATAAATTATTACAAGATTATAATATATAAAACCTAACTAAGTTAAGTCAATTTAAACTCTAATCTTAACTCAGATCCTAATAATTTATAAAATTACTTAAATTAGTTCAAAATAGTTAAGTTATATATGTAATAATTATATAATAATTATATATGCCCACCTATACTAAAGATTAACTCTGAGGGATTAGTATAACTCTCTAGATACAACTAAAATTATTTTATATATTTACAAAATATGATCTAAATCTTAATATAGTAGGTAGTACTTAAAAAAACAGAAGAAAGCATCAAGTAACTATATAATATTAAAACTTGAAGCATCTATAGTTGAGCTATAGCAGCAAAAACTAGCTTGAGATATAGATTAGTATTATCTGACCAAATAAATAGAGGTGATTACCTAACAAACTCTGTTATGTAATAAATCTAACTAAGCAGCAGTTTCTGACTTAAAATATAAGTTTCTGCAGATTCTGAACTAATATTAGAACATTTTAGAAAAATAATAACATGGTACACTAAACTGAAAGATTATAAAAATCTATAATCTAAAAGTTACTAATTTGAGAATTATATAGTTATAAAAAGGTAAGTAATACAAAAAATATTGTCTAGCTAAATATAGTAGTTTCAGAATATAGGAATAATATCAGATACAGATTTGATTCTCTCTATTAGCAGATAGTTTAATAGCAATGTCTCTTCAAAGTGGAAGTTTCTCTAATCACTAGTATTAATTTTAGCTATAGTGTGCTAGTAGTGCAACTAAGATATATTTGAATATCTATTAGAACAGCCAGATAAATGTCAGATTGCTAATTGGGTTAGTATAACATAGTAATAAGTTGTAATATAATTTAAAAATTATGTATGCACTTATAAGTAGATCTAATAAAGGCATTACTGTTTTTCTAGCCTAAAAAAAATTCTATTATTAAAAGTAGTTTTTTTAATATTCTTTAATATGCAGAGGACCAAGTTAATGATAGTCAGACCAAATGTATATAGCAGACTATGAAAACCTTAGCAGCTGTGAGAACTGAGCTTAAAATGCCAAGTGCAACTACAGAAGGACATTTACCCAAATCATTACCAACATCATCCAACTCCTATGATTTGGAAATATGATATGCTATAACAAATTTCTGACTTATTACCAACTTCCTTTATTAGATAAACCACAAACTGTTAATTCTTTCTTACAACATTTACACAAAACAATGTTGACTATTTAGCAGATTATGCTTTTATTACAGTTCACAGTAATAAAAGTGAAGCACATATGTATT
>CAJVPZ010003778.1:0-10634 GCA_910592135.1 Racocetra fulgida | reverse complement strand
TCTTTAGATAGACTCAAGTAGATACAGAAACCTTCTTTAGTTATAGGATACTTTCTTGTAATTAAAGTCTTATATACTAGAAATAAAATATATCTTTCTTTAACTATATACTTTTCACAAACTGCTCTTAGTAAAGTAACATTCCACTTCCACACTGCTATAATCTTGCAACGAAGCTCTATAGCTGTGTGCTTTGTTACTTGTGCTGTATTAAGAAGGCTACAGTCTACTTGTAACAATATGAAAATCATCATTAGCAAAATGTGACATACTCTTATCTAAAACTTTTTTTCTTACTAAATTAATCACTCTTGTATATTAACTGAAAATTGTAGAGCTTGTCAAAGATGCATCTAACGGTGGTAAGATCATCTATATCGGCCTAACCGATAGCGAGATATCGTCAAAAAACGATTGGCCGACTATATAAAATCTCTATGTAAACAATATTTGTTTACAGAGATTTTATATAGTCGGCCAATCGTTTTTTGACAATATCTCGCTATTGGCTAGTCCGATATGGATGATCTTACCACTATTAGATGCATCTTTAACAAGCTCTACAATTTTTAGTTAATATACAAGAGTGATTAACTTAGTAAGAAAAAAAGTTTTAGATGGGAGCACGCCATGTTTCGCCGATGGTGATAATTTCTATCACAGATTTTTATATAGTTAGCCAATCGTATTTTGACGATATCTCGCCATCCACTAGGCCAATTTGGATGATCTAACCACCGTTAGATGTGTCTCGACGAGCTCTACAACTTTCAATTAGTAAGTATATATCATTAACTTAGTAAGAAAAAAGTTTTAGTTGGCAGACGTCTCATTTCACCTATTCTTCAATTTATAGCCAGATTATCAATTAAAGGATAAAAAGATGATTTTTTGTGATTGTTGTTTAGATAAAGCCAATTAGCATTCTAATCGATTTGTATTGCTAAGCGAATAATATTTTTTATTTAATGTTAAGAAGACCATATTGCTTTTTTTTTTTTTTTAAATGTTAAGATGATCACTCACAGGTCTGGTACGGTTTATTAAACTTTAGGTTGATAGCAGTATAGTCACATAAATAGCCTGATCTTGTTATATTAATGAGAGTACATTTTAGCTATATCTGTGCCTTTTGAGTGTCTATTTAAGTAGTTTGCCTATCCTAGATCTACACTAGATGCTGTACCTGTAACCCAACTATGAGATTACCCATTTAAACTCTCTGATCAACTTCACGCTATCAAATATCTTCTCTAAAGAGGAATCTGTCACTAAGGCCTGCTAAGTCTTTAAAGCAAACACACACTTCTATATAGAGGGGTCCTTTAACCTTGTGGTAAACCTACTAGAGTGGTCCATATTCCACACATATATTACCTAGTTTTTTAGTAACTTATACCTAGGCCGAGACCAAATACTTGCGAGCTGAAGCCGCTACTGTTATCTATTCCTTGCCTTTACAAAGTTCGCTTAAACTCCAGTATCTACTTTACGGATTATTATCTGTACTCCTGTCACCCGAACTTCCAATTCAGATGGCCTGGAAGGGCTGTAACCTGCTCCTGGTCCTTATGGTTGGGTTCTTTTTCTCTGGTCTCCTCTGACAGTCTGGTTGGTGGAATGCTTTGCTAAATACTTTAGTTTTGTTCAGTTCTCGTTATTTCTGAATAGTAATCCTTTATATAGTACCATCGAAGATCTGTACTACCTCTCTACTCAGGACTTGCCAAGCGGGCTTCTGTATTCCGTCAATCTGTTATATTTATTTGGTAGCTTCACTTTGGTTTCGTATAACTTATACGTCATATTAAATATTTCACTACCTCTTAGTACAAGCTGATACAACCCCGTTACAGATTCTAAAACCCAATAGAATACAGTCTTTCTAATGCATTCTGTAAATTTGAATTTCGTCGTTAGTGAGATTCAAACTCTTGTCCTGCCGCTTGGGAGTGCGACAACTTCTCAACTTCACTAAGTCGCCACAAAGACCATATTGCTATAATATACTGTTACAAATATTTTTAATAGATTTATAAGTTGGTTATTCAAATATATAAATTATATATTGTAGATAGTATGATGGGTTGTAAATATTATTGTATAAGAATTCGAGATCAGTTATATGGTTTTGATTTTTAGCTAAGCTATTAGCTGTGTTATTAAATGTGTTATTTTTATATGCAGTGATTTTTTAAAGCTTAATTATTAGGTTGTAAAATTTAATAAGATTTAATAATATATATCAAATTAGCCAGTAATTATATAAATATTGTTTGTTTGGTCCAGGTGGATCTTAAGTAAGTTTGTTGAACTGGATATTACAGATTGTGAATTAGTATAGATAGTGATACTGCTGTTTCTTGAGCATATACAGATTGCTGAAAGAAATATGAGTAGTTCAGCCTTGTAAGAGAAGAGCCAGAGTTGAATTGTGGTGAAGTAGTTGTATAGTATTATATTATTAGCTGTTTGAATCTAGCTGATACTTATTGTATATCGTTCTGTAGTGATATCATTAACTGATTTATCTGTATAAAATGTTAGTTGTATATATATTATATTGTTTATTGCTATTTGTTGTAAAATTTGTGAAGATTGGTTGTTTTTGAAGATTTTTAATACTGCATTGTTGTAGATTATAACTATTGGTAGTCTTGGTATTGTGATTGGATAACATAATATAATTGAGTATATGGAGTTCAGTATATTAGCATAGAGGTTGGGTTTATTAGAAGTATTGTTATTTGTTTTTCTATATAAAAGTTTATTGGATAGATTAGCAGAGATGTTAAGAATATATATATTTTGAATTCGGTTAAAATTTAGTAGACATCCTATATAAGACTTATAGATATATGTAGATAATGGGTAGAGGTTAGTTAGTCAAATTCAATTTGCTAATATATAATAGATATTGAGTTGTTATAATGGTTATATCTTTTAGCTTTCTCTAGAATTATATTGTTATTATTATTGTAAAAGGTTTAGGTTTTGGTTTTGTAGTGTCTAGTATTAAAAGATAGAGTGTTTGTATTTGGTAGTTGAAGTTGAGTATTAATTAATCTAGTTTGTTGATCTGTAATAATATTATTTTCTAATACTGTAAACCATAATGGTTTACAACCTTTAAGTATATGTTGTAGCTAGGGTAAGATATATAACCAGTTGAGTAAAACTGTATTATCATATAATATGAGTTGTTCAAGATATATGATATTATTTGTATATAGTTGTTTTTTGAAGAATAGATATAATTTGTATATATTCAAAACTTTTTCGATAGGTGTATAGAGATATTGAAGTGTATGAATTTGTGCGAAATTAGAATATATGTTGATATTAAGCTAAAGTTGGTTTAGTAGTAATATGACTTTATAGGTAGTAGTGTTTTTATTTGGTCCATCAATAAGAAGTTGTGGATGTTGAAAAATCTTAGTAGCTGATTATAGGTTGTTTTGTAGTTATTGTAATCTAATATATATACTAATACCTGTAAGGTTTTGATTATTAATTTTAAGTAAAAGATTAGAGATATAATGTTGTAATTAGATGTCTCAAATATTTTTAATTTCATAAATATTATAGTTAAGCATAATGCTATTAGATGTTAAGATGGATAATTTAGCTTTGTGTTTAGCTGTAGTAAGGTATGAGAATAATATTGAATTGCAAGTAGTTCTTAGGATTACTATATTGTGAATATAATATTCGATACTTAGAATAATAATATTGTTAATGATATAAATAGTTTGGTTGTCTGTTATGTTTTTGGTTTTAAGTATATTATTGAGTCCAGATGCTTCTTGTTTGATAAGTTTAATTTGTTTGTTATATTTTAGAATAGCTATGAACCAACAGCCTAAAAATTTGAATAGAGTATATAATGGTTGTGTAGGAATAATGTGATTCATAAAGTTAATTTGCAGTGTAAGGTTTGTATTCAAGATTAAGATAGATTTTTGTGAGTTTACTTTGATATGAGCCATTATATAAAAGAATGCAGCTGTTTGAATTATTTGTTGAAGTTGATTTATAGATAAACTAAGCTATGTATATTATCTATATATGCTAAGATAGATGTTAATACAGATTTGGTTTTGTATTTTGTGGAGTTAAGTTGTATAGGCTACTGAACTGAGAAAGTATATCCTTTATATTTGTGATGTATATGATTAATTAATAAATCATAGTAGATATGCCAGAGTAATTTCTCTTTGATCAATATCATCTCTAACAGTATATAGTAATGTAAGTCCAAAGTTAGTAATAACTTGGTTATATTGGTTATACAAAAGGTTCTGTATAATGTTTGTTAGTTGTAAAGCTATTTTAAGCCTTTGATAAGGAGGTATAAATTAACTGAGTTATATACTTTGCTTATATCTTGTAAAAGTATCCATATTTGTTTTTTGTTGCATATAGTATCTTCTATGAAGTTGTTAAGTATATGTATTGGGTTTTGATATAGTTATATAGGTTGAGTATAGTATATGTTATAAAAACTTTAGTTAGTCAGTTTGTGAAAATTTTTGTATAAAGTTTTTTAATATATTCAATTAAGCTGATTGGTCTAGTATTATTAAGGTTGTTATTAAATTGTGGTTTTTTAGAGATGGAATATATTCTGCCATCTTTTTATTGTTTAGAAATGTTTTGTATATTAATACATCTATTAAGAAGTATAGTGATAGCCTGTAATATATTAGATCTAATATATTTGAACATTTCATAATTAATTCCTGATGATCTAAATGCTTTGTTGTTAGATAACTGTTGAATTGTTTGTATAACGTCTTTTATGCTAATTTTTTTGAATATAGAATTATATTATTCTGTTCTTATTTCTGGTTCAGGTTGGTATTTATTTTTCTAGTTTTGATCAAAAATTGCATTATTATATAGGTAATATGATGTTCATTCATCATAGTGGTTATATATATGTTGTTTGATTTCATTTGGATTGTTAATAACATCTGTATTAGTTTTAATGTTCTCAAAATATACAATATCTTTATGTTAATTAAGTATACTATTATTTTGTTGGATTAGTAAATAATTGATTGCATTTATTATTAGTAGTTAGATTAATATATTGTATTAGATGTTATATATTTTCAAGATTTTTTGTATTATATAGAGTTTTAACTAACCCTGATATAACAAAAAGTTTTGAAAAGACATGCTATAAGATTTATACCTGTATTATCAATACTATATATCAACATATCCCAAACAAGAAAATCACAACAAAAAACTTTTTTTTATACATTCACTCCTAAAGTAACACAACTCCACAAAGATCTCAAAACAATTAGACATATAATATACTAAGTCCAAAAAATATTTCACACATAATATTACACTGCCTAATAATATATTAAATCTAATTAATAATCTCAACGCCAAATATAACTTTACAATTAATACTCTATCACACCACCAATCTGATCTAGCCTTATAGATATGAAAAACTAAAGAATACTGAAAAACTCTATATAATACAAAAAATCTTGAAAATATATAACATCTAATACAATATATTAATCTAACTACTAATAATAAATGCAATCAATTATTTACTAATCCAACAAAATAATAGTATACTTAATTAACATAAAGATATTGTATATTTTGAGAACATTAAAACTAATACAGATGTTATTAACAATCCAAATGAAATCAAACAACATATATATAACCACTATGATGAATGAACATCATATTACCTATATAATAATGCAATTTTTGATCAAAACTAGAAAAATAAATACCAACCTGAACCAGAAATAAGAACAGAATAATATAATTCTATATTCAAAAAAATTAGCATAAAAGACGTTATACAAACAATTCAACAGTTATCTAACAACAAAGCATTTAGATCATCAGGAATTAATTATGAAATGTTCAAATATATTAGATCTAATATATTACAGGCTATCACTATACTTCTTAATAGATGTATTAATATACAAAACATTTCTAAACAATAAAAAGATGGCAGAATATATTCCATCTCTAAAAAACCACAATTTAATAACAACCTTAATAATACTAGACCAATCAGCTTAATTGAATATATTAAAAAACTTTATACAAAAATTTTCACAAACTGACTAACTAAAGTTTTTATAACATATACTATACTCAACCTATATAACTATATCAAAACCCAATACATATACTTAACAACTTCATAGAAGATACTATATGCAACAAAAAACAAATATGGATACTTTTACAAGATATAAGCAAAGTATATAACTCAGTTAATTTATACCTCCTTATCAAAGGCTTAAAATAGCTTTACAACTAACAAACATTATACAGAACCTTTTGTATAACCAATATAACCAAGTTATTACTAACTTTGGACTTACATTACTATATACTGTTAGAGATGATATTGATCAAAGAGAAATTACTCTGGCATATCTACTATGATTTATTAATTAATCATATACATCACAAATATAAAGGATATACTTTCTCAGTTCAGTAGCCTATACAACTTAACTCCACAAAATACAAAACCAAATCTGTATTAACATCTATCTTAGCATATATAGATAATATACATAGCTTAGTTTATCTATAAATCAACTTCAACAAATAATTCAAACAGCTGCATTCTTTTATATAATGGCTCATATCAAAGTAAACTCACAAAAATCTATCTTAATCTTGAATACAAACCTTACACTGCAAATTAACTTTATGAATCACATTATTCCTACACAACCATTATATACTCTATTCAAATTTTTAGGCTGTTGGTTCATAGCTATTCTAAAATATAACAAACAAATTAAACTTATCAAACAAGAAGCATCTGGACTCAATAATATACTTAAAACCAAAAACATAACAGACAACCAAACTATTTATATCATTAACAATATTATTATTCTAAGTATCGAATATTATATTCACAATATAGTAATCCTAAGAACTACTTGCAATTCAATATTATTCTCATACCTTACTACAGCTAAACACAAAGCTAAATTATCCATCTTAACATCTAATAGCATTATGCTTAACTATAATATTTATGAAATTAAAAATATTTGAGACATCTAATTACAACATTATATCTCTAATCTTTTACTTAAAATTAATAATCAAAACCTTACAGGTATTAGTATATATATTAGATTACAATAACTACAAAACAACCTATAATCAGCTACTAAGATTTTTCAACATCCACAACTTCTTATTGATGGACCAAATAAAAACACTACTACCTATAAAGTCATATTACTACTAAACCAACTTTAGCTTAATATCAACATATATTCTAATTTCGCACAAATTCATACACTTCAATATCTCTATACACCTATCGAAAAAGTTTTGAATATATACAAATTATATCTATTCTTCAAAAAACAACTATATACAAATAATATCATATATCTTGAACAACTCATATTATATGATAATACAGTTTTACTCAACTGGTTATATATCTTACCCTAGCTACAACATATACTTAAAGGTTGTAAACCATTATGGTTTACAGTATTAGAAAATAATATTATTACAGATCAACAAACTAGATTAATTAATACTCAACTTCAACTACCAAATACAAACACTCTATCTTTTAATACTAGACACTACAAAACCAAAACCTAAACCTTTTACAATAATAATAACAATATAATTCTAGAGAAAGCTAAAAGATATAACCATTATAACAACTCAATATCTATTATATATTAGCAAATTGAATTTGACTAACTAACCTCTACCCATTATCTACATATATCTATAAGTCTTATATAGGATGTCTACTAAATTTTAACCGAATTCAAAATATATATATTCTTAACATCTCTGCTAATCTATCCAATAAACTTTTATATAGAAAAACAAATAACAATACTTCTAATAAACCCAACCTCTATGCTAATATACTGAACTCCATATACTCAATTATATTATGTTATCCAATCACAATACCAAGACTACCAATAGTTATAATCTACAACAATGCAGTATTAAAAATCTTCAAAAACAACCAATCTTCACAAATTTTACAACAAATAGCAATAAACAATATAATATATATACAACTAACATTTTATACAGATAAATCAGTTAATGATATCACTACAGAACGATATACAATAAGTATCAGCTAGATTCAAACAGCTAATAATATAATACTATACAACTACTTCACCACAATTCAACTCTGGCTCTTCTCTTACAAGGCTGAACTACTCATATTTCTTTCAGCAATCTGTATATGCTCAAGAAACAGCAGTATCACTATCTATACTAATTCACAATCTGTAATATCCAGTTCAACAAACTTACTTAAGATCCACCTGGACCAAACAAACAATATTTATATAATTACTGGCTAATTTGATATATATTATTAAATCTTATTAAATTTTACAACCTAATAATTAAGCTTTAAAAAATCACTGCATATAAAAATAACACATTTAATAACACAGCTAATAGCTTAGCTAAAAATCAAAACCATATAACTGATCTCGAATTCTTATACAATAATATTTACAACCCATCATACTATCTACAATATATAATTTATATATTTGAATAACCAACTTATAAATCTATTAAAAATATTTGTAACAGTATATTATAGCAATATGGTCTTTGTGGCGACTTAGTGAAGTTGAGAAGTTGTCGCACTCCCAAGCGGCAGGACAAGAGTTTGAATCTCACTAACGACGAAATTCAAATTTACAGAATGCATTAGAAAGACTGTATTCTATTGGGTTTTAGAATCTGTAACGGGGTTGTATCAGCTTGTACTAAGAGGTAGTGAAATATTTAATATGACGTATAAGTTATACGAAACCAAAGTGAAGCTACCAAATAAATATAACAGATTGACGGAATACAGAAGCCCGCTTGGCAAGTCCTGAGTAGAGAGGTAGTACAGATCTTCGATGGTACTATATAAAGGATTACTATTCAGAAATAACGAGAACTGAACAAAACTAAAGTATTTAGCAAAGCATTCCACCAACCAGACTGTCAGAGGAGACCAGAGAAAAAGAACCCAACCATAAGGACCAGGAGCAGGTTACAGCCCTTCCAGGCCATCTGAATTGGAAGTTCGGGTGACAGGAGTACAGATAATAATCCGTAAAGTAGATACTGGAGTTTAAGCGAACTTTGTAAAGGCAAGGAATAGATAACAGTAGCGGCTTCAGCTCGCAAGTATTTGGTCTCGGCCTAGGTATAAGTTACTAAAAAACTAGGTAATATATGTGTGGAATATGGACCACTCTAGTAGGTTTACCACAAGGTTAAAGGACCCCTCTATATAGAAGTGTGTGTTTGCTTTAAAGACTTAGCAGGCCTTAGTGACAGATTCCTCTTTAGAGAAGATATTTGATAGCGTGAAGTTGATCAGAGAGTTTAAATGGGTAATCTCATAGTTGGGTTACAGGTACAGCATCTAGTGTAGATCTAGGATAGGCAAACTACTTAAATAGACACTCAAAAGGCACAGATATAGCTAAAATGTACTCTCATTAATATAACAAGATCAGGCTATTTATGTGACTATACTGCTATCAACCTAAAGTTTAATAAACCGTACCAGACCTGTGAGTGATCATCTTAACATTTAAAAAAAAAAAAAAAGCAATATGGTCTTCTTAACATTAAATAAAAAATATTATTCGCTTAGCAATACAAATCGATTAGAATGCTAATTGGCTTTATCTAAACAACAATCACAAAAAATCATCTTTTTATCCTTTAATTGATAATCTGGCTATAAATTGAAGAATAGGTGAAATGAGACGTCTGCCAACTAAAACTTTTTTCTTACTAAGTTAATGATATATACTTACTAATTGAAAGTTGTAGAGCTCGTCGAGACACATCTAACGGTGGTTAGATCATCCAAATTGGCCTAGTGGATGGCGAGATATCGTCAAAATACGATTGGCTAACTATATAAAAATCTGTGATAGAAATTATCACCATCGGCGAAACATGGCGTGCTCCCATCTAAAACTTTTTTTCTTACTAAGTTAATCACTCTTGTATATTAACTAAAAATTGTAGAGCTTGTTAAAGATGCATCTAATAGTGGTAAGATCATCCATATCGGACTAGCCAATAGCGAGATATTGTCAAAAAACGATTGGCCGACTATATAAAATCTCTGTAAACAAATATTGTTTACATAGAGATTTTATATAGTCGGCCAATCGTTTTTTGACGATATCTCGCTATCGGTTAGGCCGATATAGATGATCTTACCACCGTTAGATGCATCTTTGACAAGCTCTACAATTTTCAGTTAATATACAAGAGTGATTAATTTAGTAAGAAAAAAAGTTTTAGATAAGAGTATGTCACATTTTGCTAATGATGATTTTCATATTGTTACAAGTAGACTGTAGCCTTCTTAATACAGCACAAGTAACAAAGCACACAGCTATAGAGCTTCGTTGCAAGATTATAGCAGTGTGGAAGTGGAATGTTACTTTACTAAGAGCAGTTTGTGAAAAGTATATAGTTAAAGAAAGATATATTTTATTTCTAGTATATAAGACTTTAATTACAAGAAAGTATCCTATAACTAAAGAAGGTTTCTGTATCTACTTGAGTCTATCTAAAGA
>CAJVPZ010003777.1:0-10636 GCA_910592135.1 Racocetra fulgida | reverse complement strand
GAATTTTGAACGTTAGTAATATTATTTGTAGCCGGTAGGGTGGCAGACAAAGTCGAATTAAAATAAGGCGAAGACTGTAAAGGTAAATTTGACGTAGTCGTGGGTGGAATTGCAAAATAATTTGCAGATGGTTCAACAAAAGGTGGAGTTGCAGGAGACTGCAACATTGGTTGTTGAACGTCTACAGAAGAATATTGATGATAAGTAGCCATTTCGTTAAATTGTCGCGAATGTTGTTGAGGTGAGTGAGAAAGATCTTGGTCTGATTGTTGTTGGGGATGAAATTGGAAGTTCATAACAGCGAGAAAGGCATGCCAGTTTTGCGGTTCGAAAAAATTAACAGCTTCAAATGATGCTTCACCTGATAAATCGAAACCGCCAAATGGAGCCAAATTTAAGTCAGAAATTTGTTGATTAGCTGATAAAATACTTGGCGTAGTGACAGCGAAAGTAGCAGACGTAGGAGTATTAGAATATTGAGGAAAGGAAACTGGATCGTGAGGACAATCGAGACGTTGGTCCAGACTCACAGAATGTGCGACATCAGTCATGTTTGAAATGGGAAGAGTGAGCACTTTTATGCGCGGTTAAGACTCTGGTGATTCAGATGACGAATCCGAACAATAATCACTCAAATAATCGTAAATCGAATTGGCATGGGAGTCTTGAGAAAGTGGCATACAGAGGGTCCCTGCCTTCTTTTTTATATTAGAGTCAAACACCCTTAAAGATATCAAAAGAGTGGTCGTATTTATACGAGTTTCACCAATTGATACATATAATATATATTATGGTTCTTATAGTCAATTGTATTCATTTTGCAGATGAACACTACTTTTTTTTTTTTTCCCCTCATATATCTGTATATAATATGCTATGCTATTATATTAATTTAGCTCAATAATGTATCAATAATGTATGCGATATTATTATATTATATATATTTAGATTTGCAGTTTTTTTTTTTTTTTTTTATTATTATAACTATTATTTTTTAAGTGATACAATATTAAACCCCTATTTTTATATTTTGACAGCCGAGTTTGAAACGTAGTTTAAAATGTGAGCTGACCTTTAATATAAACATTTATGCTAGTGTTTCATCAATAAGGAACCTGGCGTTAATAAATACTTTTGGTCTTTGGAGGACAACAGAACATACGATTTATTTTTGGGCGGAATATCATTGTATTACAATTTACATATAGTTCATCATAATTTCCATTAAACAACAATGTTTGGTTCTACAATGCTTGCTTACAGATTCATCCGGATAGCACTACTTTTTTTCTACGTCATGATATTTTGATATTTTGATATTTTGAGAGTTATGGAACATACCGACATACCGACATGCGTAATTTTTTTTTATGGCAGTGTCAGTTTATTTTCCCTCTGGTAGAAACAAATTTACACGATTGGGTCTGTAAAAAAAAAAAAAAAAAAAAAAATCAAAAACCATATGCTATTGTTCTCCCATACAGTGTCATCATATATAAATTGCTAAAGGATAACAAAGTATAATAAGATTCTAAACCAAAACTGGTATCAAAACAAAAAAAAAGATTTTTTCTTTCCAACTAAAAAAGGTGAACGAATTCGGAACAATAAAAGGGAAATCTGGTGGTACAAAAAAACAAATAATATGTTATGTACAAATCATACCTCATTCATGTTTATTGTATTCAAAATTGATATAACGCGTTGGTTAAGATGCGGTTAAGTTTCCCGTGTTGCCAAATTAAAAAAAAAGTGGGGCGGGTATCTTTCATGTTGTTTGTTTTTTAGCGGAATCGCTAATGCATGCTGAGAACAAAGGTGTAAATAATTAACAAATAAATATTATGTGGAATCTGGCGTTGGAAATGTATATCAAGATGTAATTCAAATAATAAAATAATAAAATAATAAAATAATAATCATAATAATCATAATAATAGTAATAATAATCGTAACCTTAATAATAGTCATAATAATACGTAATACGGTAATAATAATAATGATAATATGTAATTTACGTAATAATAATATTATTATTAAATAGTAATAATAGCGATAGTAATAATCTATGATGATAATATCATTACTGTTTATTATTCCGATAGATAGTGGATTAGAGCGTACATTATGTACATTATACAAGTAGATGTCATAGTAAAGTGTAACTACGGAAAGATCCTAAAAACCACATTAAAGGTTAGTTAAGCATCTTATCCTATTGCTGTACATGGCATTACATATCGGAAGGCTGACAAACTTGCTCACAATTATCCCATTATTTCATTGGCATATAGTGTGACATAATTCATGCATGTCTACAAAATAAATCTAAGAATGGAATTGGAGTGTAAAAAGGAAGTATTCAAGCGAAAACAATAGATTCTAAAGACAAAAATGGGAGAATCAATTCAAAAAGAAAAGTGTTGATTGTTGCTTATTGCTATAAAATTCTCCGTGATCTATATTTGAACAAATCTACAACAACAATTAAAGTAACCCCATGGAGTTTCCAACAAACTTTATTCTCGGTGTAAATCGATTCATAAATACAAAAAAAAAAAACAAAAAAACCAAATCGAAAAACAAGCAAACTTTGGAATAATTAAAAACCTGTTGACAATATTGGCTGATGTTAAGGCGGTGATGCATTCGGCTATTCTCATCATTTCCGGCATTCAAGTCTCTACTTGGAAATCATATTTATGCATGTGACCAAGGTGCATACAAACAATTTCTTATTCTCACGTCATTCGCATACAAGTTACTGCGATATTATCAGACATATTATCAGACATACAGTATTATCAGACATATTATCAGACATATTATCAGACGACTAGCATATAAGATCGAAAGCTTATTACATATATGCATGCTTGAATATTTTATATGGAATGCCTTGTATTATTGTATTGATCAGTAATTGATTTATTATGACAAATCGCGTATAAAAAACAAATATCGCGCATATTTGAAATATTTTATTGTACATATATGCGTATGAATATTGTTACTACGGATAGATAATTCATTAAAAAAAAATGACTAATTAATATGCCAATTAATAATAATTAATAGTCTATTGTGTTTCTTAAGTTTAATGCAATTGATTATATAATAAATTATAATAAATTGTTTCTTTTCACATATTCACATATTCACATATTCATTAAATATCAACATGCATGACTACATTTTTTTATGAAATTTCAAAACATATGCAAGTGTTTCTCGGCTTTTACCTGTCAAAAGAATGAATAGCATTTAAGCTTGATTTAATACAATCCCAGATTTGGTTATTTCGATTTACGCAGAGAACATTGTATGGATATGAATATATGCCACTAGACAATTGCTAATACGCGATTTAAAAAATCCCACTTTTGACATTAATTTACTGATTATGTCAGAAAACCTTATCATTTTGAGATTTTTTTTAAAAAAAATGTCATTCTCGCAATGTTTACTATTAAGAAAATGATCAGATTCCTGATTTGTTCATTTCAATTACAGAATTACAGAATTATCTTTGATGATTTACTCAATGTTGAGCGTTACATAATCATACATATATATATGCTAATAAACATCTAGCTTAGATTCGAGATTAGCTAAGATTAGCTGAGATTAGTTGAGATTAGTTGAGATGATTAGTTGAGATTAGTTGAGATGATTAGTTGAGGTTGGTTGAGATTAGTGTGATTGTACGTAACAAGTATATTGGTAAAGAACTATGTAATAAATAGATAGTTAAATCAAAGTTTCGAAAGTTTCGAAAATTTCGAGATAGATTTTGCTGCGCTCAAATCCTGTTGGATATGAAACATCTTATTCGTTATATTTGCTAGACCTCTAAATTAGGGATCTCAATTACGCCTAAAACTACTAAAACTACGTCTGACGATTGTCACGCATATTCCTCGTAAAGGAGTTAAAATATCTGAACTATAAGAGATGCCGCCGAGATACGTACCGTTTTTTTGAAATTAATTTATGCACGTATGCATTGCATAGTAATACATCATTCTTACATATCTAGATCATTGAGTAAGTTACTTGTAAGAAAAAAAATTTCTTGCAAATGGAAATGCATTAACGCTTCATACCGATACGTAAAATGTAAGTCGATATATTCGGACATCCCTATATGGTGGGCGTAAGAATGCAAACAATGATCCGGATTGACAAAGTTTGTGCTTGCATTATTGTATACATTTTTTTTCTGTAGTTATTGTATTGGTTGGCGTATCGCATCTTTCTTGTAATAGTATTATTGTTGTTCTTGATGCATACACTTTTTGCGCATGACCAGCTGTATTAAGATTGTATTAAGATAGTATTAAGATAGTGGATAATACTTCTCCCGGAATTCATAAGCTCGGGTATGACCTTTTACCAGACCCGCAATCTGGAAACAAAATATTATTTGTTCCAATACATGGCGTTTTTTCCGACGAAATTTTATTGGACACAGACATTAGAATACGACAATTGATAATAAAAAGTCGCTTGTTAAATTTGTAGTATTTGTAGTATTTGTAGTAGAAAAATTTTTTAAAGCCGAAGTAACCATTCATGTACAATAACAAAGTAACATCATCAGGCTAAATAAGACAATCTATAGATTGTAACCTTTGAAAACTTTAAATATTAGAAAAGATACAGCGTCACGACTAAGCTAAGCTATCGACAAAAAGAATTACCTATTAAGTAAGTAACTATTAGTTAAATGAAAGAATCGCCCAATTCCAGGAATTTTAAACATTTAAATATAAGGAGCTTATCTTCGGTACTGGACCTTGAAGGTTTCACAAAAAAGGAATAAACAATATATCCGGAGTAGCCACACATTTTATAAAATGAATATCTTCTCAAACATCGTACTTCAATTCCATTAAAGGAAGCGAAGCAATGGTTTTGGCCGAGTACGTACGTACGTACGTACGTAGTATCTCAACTCAAGATCATCATCATACATGACAACGAACACAGCCGGTTACGTTTAGTCTATACACCCTATTTTGCCCGAGCTTTTAGGGATGTCTAACGGATCAACGAATATATGCTACGTTTAGGAATTATATAAATATTTATAACGCTTATTTAGAAGCGGGAATAAAATAGTACGTAATAAATATATATACATATTGATATATATATATATATTGAAAATTTTTATTATACCTTAAAAATTAAAATAGTTATTGAATACGTAAAGATGGAGAAATCTCGAATGATTCAATAATAACTGATAAAGCAAAATTGTATATACTGTACGTAAATACGTACGATTTTTTTTTTTCTTTTGATTGTTCGGAAAATTAGTAAACTCATTAATCATTGGCCCAAATATTTGCGATGTTTATTACCATTTTTATATTTATATAATTCCCCAGAATCTTAAAAGCCAAACAAACAATTCTTCAAGGGTCTACCAAAGTTATTGTATGTCATGTAATATTTGTAATTATTCATAAATAATGAATTTATATACATTTTCAAAGTTTAAGAATATTGTATAATTTCATTCTTCAATTAGGTCAAATACAGTTATATGGTTATATATATCGATGTAAACCTAATTGGTGTAATGCACAGTACATAGGGTACATCTTCGGACGATATTCGGACGATATTCAATATTTCTTAAAATTAAAAAGCTTCTTTTTTCAAAAAATTAGTTTAAAATATTTTAATCCATACAAAGTACGTAATTACATACGTATGAGAAGTATGTCAATGCGTCAATGCGCCAATGCGCTTAAGAAAATTCTCGGTTTCTTTTGGTTTTGAAATATACTTTTAAACTATATAATCATTTTATCCAATAAATGCAACTGTCAATGAAAGTATTTAATCATTAGGCGTACTGATAAACTTCACCTCTCATATGTCTCATGTGTCTCATATGTCTTGTATGTCTTGTATGTCCCATATGTTTAATATTTATATCGTTTAATAAGCTTAAAACATCGTAATGTAGCATATATGCGTTGCGCAGTGATTCACATAAATATAAATTTATAAATTTGTAATGTGTAAAAATAATTAGTAAACCTGAGAAATTGTGATTGCCACTAGTAGATACATTTGCCTATTTTTGTTGACTTCTTTTGAATTTTAATAACCTAAAGTAAATGTTCATTTTGTATATATGCCAATTACTCGATTGGTTTTTCCCCACAACCTCTATATAGACTCTCTCTATATCAATTAAGACACAATAGCACCGATCGGACGCAGACCCTGATACACACAGGCAAGTAGGCGTTTTTGTGAGAATTTGAAAATCAATTTGATTGGAATGCAAATTACTTGGGTCAATTAAATAAACCTGTAGAATTTCAGTCCATATGACCTGTAAATTAACGTTAGTTCATTCGGCGTTTACAAAGAGTAAAATATCTTGAAGATGTTTATTGTATGCGCATATAAATATTGAGTTTCGTGGGGTGCATAAATTAATACATACTGTAACTTGAATAAATGTAATTCTTTCCTATAGACATACATAAATAACTTGTTCATGACCAGGTTCAACAATTAATTTCTTCAATATTAATCTATGATCGACTTTATTCAAACATGTAATTACTACTTTGCGATTTGAAAAATCATTATGTTATATATTACATATATACTTGTGAAATATACTTACGTACGTACGTATGTACGTACGAGTACAAAAACTTTATTCGCATTAGTGGGCTAAATTGATTAGATATTATTACTTAATATTATTCTATATTTTTTTTACTAACTTAAAATTTAGGATTCAATATACATAATATACATAATATATATAATATACATAATGTACATAATATACATAATGTACATAATGTACATAATGTACATAATGTAATTTATGTAATCCTAATCCTAATTACATAATTGCTAGGTAATCATATGTATGTAAAAAGAGTTCACTTTGTAATCAATCAATACTACTTAGAGAAATTCTTGAGTAATTGGGGCTAATCCTAATCTTATACGTACCTTATACGTACGTAAGTAATCGTCCATCTCTAATTTGTATTTATATCATTAAACAAGTCATTAACATTAACACTTTGACCACTTCAACATTAATTAATACTTTACGCTAAACTACCAAGCTCTGTGAAACATGTAAAAAAAAAAACCATCACAAATTAGTTTAAAATCGCATGCTTCATTAGAAATGAAAATTTGTTGCGTTCCTTTATCAGGATTCAAGTAATATAATTAATCCATTTTTGCAGTTTGGAATCTTTTCTTCTTTAAGACGATTGTCGTTGACGATTGTCGTTAAAGGTTTTAATTAGACATCATTATAAAAAGTATCTGTATATATTGACTATATGCAATGTACCTTCAAAATTTTTGGCATTTTGGCTGTTCTACGTATTAATAAAAACTTGTTAAAAATTTTGTATTCATTTATTATAAAAAGGTTCATTATCCAAAGTTACCTGTTTTGGTGAATAGTTCTTTAAAAATCTGTCATAGACAATCAGAAATAGATAACCCGAAGTAGACTAGTCATTATTTAAGAATACTTAGCATTAAAACTAAACCTGATTTTTTAATTGAATTATATATAGTATGTAATATGTTGCTTCGTTTTTATCTACAGCCGCATTGAAGCGAAAAAGAAAGTTTTCATCTACGTACAATTAGTCTATTAGTCTCATGCATAAAACTGTAAATACTTAATGTATTCTAATTGTCACTGGATTGGTCGTCTGGAAAATCATTTCTAACGTTAATTTCATCAAAAAAAAGTAAAAAATGTAGGTTGGTGTTCACGTGATTTTAGATATCGTTTAGGTAATAAATGAATGCATAAATAGATTAACATATTTAGACATTAGCGTTATCGTTAGGCACAATTTCTTGACTTGCTTATATCGATATGACTCATAATTATTTAGCAATTCCTGCATAATCCGTTATTTCTGAATGTGCTTTTTCTTAAGGTAAAAACATAATCACAAATAAAAGTCCAATTTGACGCCCAAGACTGTATGAGCATCGCAACGCCTTCAGTCATGGATGCAGGAACCATTGAGAGGAGGGTAAGCAGGCAGAATGATTCATATATTTATATAAAACGTAAATTTAATTGTATATAAATTTAAATAAATTTATTATTATTGTCGTATTGTTATTAGTATTATTGTATCATGCTCCGATGGTCGAGATCACGTGCCTGGAAACTTTCCTATCGTCATGTCCTGGCGCTTTTGCGAGAAATGGGAACGAAAGTAATAAAAGTATGGATATATCTGTGATGTATTGGCGCAATAAATAAACGAATAATCCTAGGTAGTGTTTCGATCCGAAAACCGACTGTCTGAATTGATCCTTAAATCTAAATAAATCCAGATATTCAGATTAGAGATTTTTATTCGGATTAGTCAAGAAACTTAAATAACGAACCTAAGAGTGCTGGCTTTATATATAATTTAATGCGGATTCAATCCGGATGGCCTGTCAAAAATAGGATCGAAACAATGTTAAACAAACGAGTGACGCCAAGGGAAATCAGACTTCGAGATTCAAGTTTATTTACCGGAATTGGCTTAACGGGCGATATATATGTGATATATTTCTCTAATCTAAAAGTTCGAATAAGCAAGTAATTTAAATGACCATGGATCAAGTTCACGATTAGACAAGTATGAAAATTAAATTTTTAACTTAAAACTTTAGCATTTAGAGATCGGTTTCTGAAAGGATTTATTGAGGCCAAAACACTGGTCTTTAAGTGCATTTCTTTGTACACAAAATCTTACAATATTCTATTCAGGGCACAACATCTTTCCATTATCTAAATAATTAGCTCTTTATCTCTTCTCACCTGATAACTCTACCTGCGCTTTAACTCGGATAACTCGAATTATTATGTAATTTTTAATTCACAGAGTTGCGCCCACGTGCGAGACGTTGTTACATCCTTGTGCGAATTAGTTATATAATGTTACATCTCGCGCGAAATAAATTTTTAAAACAAAAAATATTTTTTTGATAAAAATAATTAATTGGACTTATAATCTGCTAAACTCAAATTTTCGTTCTATATGAGATCATCGCACATTTCGCTCGCACGAGGTCATGATATGCGAAATATATGCTAGGTTTATCGTGCGAGAGGCACATTCCCTAGTAAATATATCAAAAATACACAATTGTTACATGTATTACAGTAATAAATTTTTGAAAATAAGTTTGCCTTTGCCGATCAGACCATAAGATACATCTGCCTTTATAAATAATAATTTTATGGCTCGAATAACTCGAGTGAAACTCGAGCAAAATTAACTCGCTCAAATGATTAGAGTACTCTCATAACGTCTATTTATATTTGATTTCAATAATGGATCTTAAATTTATCAGACCATCCACATCATCCGACGGTTTTTTTTGATGGGTTTATGTACGCATAAAACTATTTAAAAGAGTCTGGACGTGTAAATATAAGGAAAAATAACTTCTGCAAGAAGATTACTATATCGATATAAGTTAATTGCCCGAAAGAGATTAAATCAGCAACATCCAATATTTATATATAAAATATAAGAACAAAATATTCCAGCAAAAATCCCTCTTACAGATTTGTTGCCTTTTATCCAAGCTACACTTCTGTTAGAATAGACTTTTATTTGACTTACAATTTTGAACTGTTATAATATATAAAAAAAATTGGGTTTGGGTCAAAATCCTGAACCTTAATTATCGCGTTGTGTGATGTCGGTTCAAACTCCGTTTATGATTAGTCATCATACGCGGAGTTTGAACCGACAGAAAATTATCTATATGATTTAACAATTTCTCGACTAATTGCTATTATATCACTAACGCTAATAACTAACAAAATTTTGGAAATCATGAATGTCCTTGATAATGGTATAATTTTATTTATTAATTGTTGCTTTAATGCTAGTATATATGAGATAAAAATGTTATATGTTTGTATTTCTGTGAAATAAAAAATTATTCTAAACATTAAATAAGACATTTATAATAAACGATAAAATTTAATAATAAATATAAGTATATATATAGAATAAATAATTTTGTTATCTTTCTGGTAAGCTACCAGAAATTACCGTAAGTTACCGTATCATTCTGTCTTAATGCTAGCAGGAATTAATAATATGTAACCATTAAATTTTATGGTAACCTACCATTAAATTTTATCGGTATAGCGATAGCTTAACATTAAAATCTTACTATGGTAATTTACCACCAACGATCCTAGTTTTAATATCTTTAATTATAATGCTGATTTTTCCTGAGCACCCGATGTCTTTTATCGTTTTTTACATTTAGCATCCTTATATTCAAGGATCACATCTTAAAAATTTTTTACATCGATTGACCAATTTTTTGTTTTCGCTTTCAACAACTAGATAAATTTTTCTAAATCGGCGATCGACACCTTTAAAAAAAATCCTAGCGCGATGACAAATAGATAATTTGTCTAGAAAGTTAAAAAGGCCATTTTCGGACAAAATTAACGTACTTGAAGGAATTGCACTTTGTTCTGGGTCATAATAAGAGTCCAATATTAAATTTTTTTTTTTTTTTTTTAGTTTTGAAAGCGAGGTCTTACCCTCTGTAACTTTATTAGTTTTACTAATTATAGATA
>CAJVPZ010003776.1:0-10636 GCA_910592135.1 Racocetra fulgida | reverse complement strand
CGTTACTTTAATAAGACTTTATTATGATGAGATGATCTTCAAAAATTAGCCAATCATGATAAAGCCCGCTATGCTCTCGTGCGATGAATGCGCGGAGCGCACCTATTTATCCAGTATGTTACTATCTAAAAATGAAGATTAATAAATTCTAAGTAGCAATAGATATTTAAATAAACTTATTAATTAAAGCTTTTATACCACCAGCTAAATTAAAAGGAAATACGAAGTGCTGCAGGATAGTAAAGATTAACAATAAAAATTATGCAATAGTTAATATCAATAAACTTTAAACTTTCCTGAGATATATTTGAGTTAGTGGATATTAAGATGAATTTGAATACTGTATAATAACTTTTATATACTGAGTATTTGAAGCGTTTTAACTATGCTAATAAATTTAATTGTGACGGATTAATATGAAATCAGGTTAAAATGAAATTTTGTATAATGTAAAATAGGGAAGTCACCGAATATAAAAAATTTTGGGGTAAATGTATTTAGTAATAGGGGTAGTAAGCAAGTATTAAGAGGTTAAATAGAAACTCTAAATTTCATTTAAATCCAATTTTTTTATGATCTGCGATAATACGTAATTAATCAAAATTTTGAATTTCCCGCTAATATCAATTAACTGTCGAAATTATTAACCTCTGTTGTTAAAAATCATGAACTCATCAATTGTTGAAATTACTGACTCATTCACTATTGAGATCATAAATGTAAACATTGTTGAAATTACGAATTTACTTACAAAATATTACACGACTCATAGTTGTTCACCCATGATACTGATACCTACACGGTTGATATTTTCACGGTTGATATTTTCACAGCGAACTTTCTTTTTTGTCATTTTTCTTAGATTGTATTATGGTTATTCGTAAATTATTTTTAAATAATATAACCAAGAAAGGGATTTTAAAAGAAATTTTATTTTACGTGAAGAAAAGTCGTGAAAATCTTGTGAAAAATGAAAGTTATAGGGTCAATGGGTGTCAGGATTGTGTAATAAATCAGTTATTACCCGTTTTTGTCGTCGATATCATAATACATCCCGAATCGGTCTCGATATCATGCATGATTGTAGCTACGCCACAATATTGTATAATATCTCAACTGATCCATGATGTTTAACGATATCTATGATATAACGTGTAGTAACTATTACTTATTAACTCACCTACTGTTAAAATTATGAACCAAGTATTGTTAACTTATGAACAATCCATTGTTGAGGTTTTTAACTCATTCACTGATGAAGTTACTAAAAAAAAACCACCACTATTAAATCATCAACCAATCTGATGAAATTAGAACCTATTTTCTGTTAAAAACACTGATCTATCCACTGATGAAATCATGAACCTATCCAGTATTGAAATAATGAATTCGCCTGTTATAGAATTTATTAATTCACCAATTACTTAAACTGTAAACTCATCACTGTTGAAATCATGAACCCCACTTACTATTAAATTCATTAAAACATAAATTATTGTCACGGTGTATTTTGGTACCCCAAGAATTCGTTGCGCACAGGTACAATCAGGATCAGGATCTGCATATATGGCGTGATTCGGGTTTGCATGAAATTAATTTAAAGTCTAATTGTAGAATTGCATAATGTGTATAACCCGGATAAATATATATTTGGCAATAATCTTGTATTTAATATAGCGATCTTGATAATAATAAAGAGGTTAATTTTAAGTTTGGCTTAGCGAAAAACATTCTAATTAAAAACACTGTGTCGTTGTAATCATCAAAGTGTCGAAGTAAAGGGGTGGTAGTACCTGGAACAATACATCAGTCTGTGTGATTAAGCCTAGTGAGTGAGAGAAGACATGAAGACTCCTAGATACTGCTTAACTATGTGACAGAAGGACTTGGGTAGACAAAAGTCCTACTTACATTAAATTTTGCTGAAGTCGTGCTGTGTGAGGTCCAAAAAGAGCTGTATTAATTGAAATTTGCTGTGATCGGTGAAGTGAAGGTGCCTTGGTAGCATTTGCGAAGTTAACAGTTTGTAATCAAACATGCATTGTTAGTAAAGAGTGCATTGAACAAATAAGAAAATAGAAACAAATGCATACCTAAGTGGTGAAATGAGATTGGAATAAGAATTTAAGATGGAAAATGGTGGCTCTTTGGTAACATTGATTAGGACTATAGTAAAAACAATGAAAAAGAAAATTGTAAAAAACTTGGAAACAATTCTAAAAAAAATCAAAACATAGGCCATATTTATATTACAAGTGTTATTGTAAGGGACATTTGGCTTGTTTGTACCAATCTCTGTGAAAATAAGATCTATGTTTGATAAAAATGTGTTATGTAGACATTGGTGAAATGAATTGTAATTATTTTGAATAAGATTTAGGGCATAGAAAAGAAAAGGTTAGGGACAATATAAGGGCAATAAAAGCATTAGTAAGAATAAAAGGAGAACTTGCAGAACCAACCATTCAGATCAGTTCATATACAAATAAAATAAGCATAAAATATGCAAAGAGATTAGGTTTATCTAAAAATATTTGGATAATAGAATTAGTGGTCATATGGGTAATGAATTCATTAAATATATTCCTAACATTGATGTAATTGTATATAGTGTTAGTATAAATTAACCATTATATGTCATGCATAAGTTAACTTCTGATATATTTCAGAAAATGCTGTGGGTCACAAGATTTAGGTGTAATATTCAGTGTAAAGATGGTTAGTATCACTACACAATCAAATTAGGATTCAAGAAAGCAATATTTGAAGTTACAAATAAATCTATAAAAGGAGTTTAAATCAAAAGCAAAAATAAATTATGAACAATATTGTAGATATTAGGTGTATAGTGAATGGAGTAGATAAAAATGAGATAGATAATGTGAGCAATACAGAAAGAAATGTACGAAAAACATGAAACTAAAAAGAGAAAGAATCAAAAAATACATTGAAAAAAAAGCTACTATAAAGAAAGAAAAAAGGATACAAAATCAAATAGTAAAATCCAAAATGTAGTAATTTTTAGACATGTAGAAGTAGAGTGTTGAAAGCAATGAGCCCAGTAAAGTAAAGTCTTATAAAGCTGAAGTCAAAAAGGACAAATCTAAAACATTTAAATATAATCAAAAATTAGCAAAATTGAGTGATGCAGATAGATTATTTAATGAAGGCTATTGCCATTATGATGAAAAAGATGAAATAAAATCTTTAAATATTAACAAAATCTGCTAATACAGATGATGCTGATAAAGCATCTATAATCAAACATTGCTGTAATTATAAAGTTAAAATTAAAAGAATGATTATAAGATATTCATAAAGTATCAAAAATCTACCAATATGGGCAATACTAATCAAATGATTAGGGCTGGACAAAATAAACTAGTAGTAGTGATTGAAGCATCATTAAACCAAGTTATGAAAATTGATACGATGAAGAGGAGTTTACTAGAATCATAATGAAGACTAAATATGATATTAATAATGCAAACAATGAAGATAATACAAATAATAAAAAGGTTGATAAATTTGGAGGATTTAGCTCAGATTATAAAGCTGAAACTGATAATAAAGATGTGAATAGTAAAGGCAGATCTTTAAATAACAACTGCTATAATCTTTTTAAAAAGCAATAGATGAAAGGCATATAATGCTTATAAACAATCAGATTAGGGATCTTGCATAGCTATGAAATTCTGAACATTGATTGATCAACATGTATAATGTTAAAATGATTGTAAATCAAAAGGTAAATTAAAGTTATACTGTGTTATATAATAGTAAAAGATTGAATTTCTCAAATGACTATACTTGTATCACATGATTTGTTGTGATAAAATAGTAAATGCAATATTTAAAAATTGTTATATTATATACAAACTTGGAGGCATACTATTAGAATGTAAATAATTTGTTATTAACAATATAAATGGATATGCAAAATTGTTAAAACATTTAAATGTTATATATTTAATGTAATTATTTGGTGGTTATGCATTAAAACTAGTTTGTAGAAAAATTATATTATTTGCTTAAGTAGATAGGTAAAAAAATTCATAAATGAGAAAATTGTGTTAGTAAGATATGTTTGCAATAAAGGATTATGTTTTTTGTGCTAATAGGATTGCAAATTTGGAACAAAGTTTCTAGAAAACTAGCTCCTATTATAATGTATTCAGTAATTTGAGAATTTATTGTGCACAGATAAATCAGGATCAGAATCTGTATATATGGCATGATTTTTTTATTTTTTTTTATTAACTAGCCTCTTTGTCGTAGAGATTTTTATTCAAGTATAATGGGCGGGGAGCTCACAATGGAATCCCAATATGGCATGATTTGAGTTTGTATGAAATTAATTTAAAGTTTAATTGTATAATGCATATAACTCAGATAAATATTTATCCAGTATTTAATATAGCAATTTTGATAATAATAAAGAGGTCAATTTTAAGTTTGGCTTAGTGAAAACATTTTAATTAAAAACACTGTGTGGTTGTAATTGTTAAGGTGTTAAAAAAAAGAGATAATAGTATTTGGAATGATATATCAGTCTGTGTAATTAAGCCTAGTAAGTAGTATTCATAAAAGAAGACATGAAGACCCTTATATATTGCTAACTATGTGACAATTATTCATGTTAAAATTACTATTCAATATTTTCATAGTTTGCAAAATGACTGTAAAGTTAATAGTTATTCAGCACTGAATAACTGAGTTATTTGCTGTATGCTATTTGATTGGTTGATTTAAGCACCAAAGGTGCTTAAAATTCAACATGTCAAATTATATAGCAAATAATAGTAAAGTACAATAGTGTTTTAATACTAGTAAAGTGCAATAGCATTTTACTAGAATTAAAACACTATTGTACTGTAGTTATAAGTACTTTGTGCTTGAATAACTGGATTATTCAGCATTTATATTTATTAGATTTTGTATATTAATTGTTGACTGGCTTGAAATTTTATTATTTTATATATGTGAGTTATGCACATTGTTGGAATATATTTTAAGTTCAGTATGGATTTAAAATAATTCAGATAATGTATATAACTCATATGCATAAAAATGATAAAATTACAAATGTGGATAAATATAAAATTTAATATAAGAAAATGCTATATAAAAATTAATTATTATTATCACAGCTAATATTGAAAACAGCTGTTGCTGAAATTTAGATTTTAATTTAAAAATATAAGCTCTGCTAAAATTAATATATGTTCTAATTATAATTCAAACCCTAAGGCTGTCAAAGTTGATTAGTTGTTTAATATCAAAATTTTGAGCTCAGGTGTGAGAGAGAAAAATTTAAACAAACATATAATTTAAACAAATTTATATATCACAGATTATTATTTGATTAGATAGCTGCCTTATCTGTAGACTTTTATATATTACAATGTTTTGCTTGCTTTACAAGACTTTGTGGAAACTGTGGCTCATGAGATAGCACATGCCGTTACTTTTAATTGAGATATCTGGCAAGAAAAAAAGATAAAAATAATAATTTAAGCTATAGTTAAATATTCAGTTAATTTATTAAACATCATGAATAATGCTGAAATCAAAATTTGAATCTATTTTATAGAACTTTTCAAATGACTTTTACTATGATTAGTGAATTTTATGTGCTACATACTATATGAAATCCAGAATTAACATAAAATTTTATTGATTTCTGCTGATCACAATAATTTTTAAAGCACTATAATATATGATAATTTGAAGATTTTTGAACTTTATTATAGGTAGCTGATATTCATACTCCTAATTTTATTATTTTATACTGCCATAGATTAATTTTTTTTTTAACTTTGAGTAATGATATTCTGACAACTACCAAGCCAATTTGATGAATTTTTTTTATTTGATTTTTATAGCTTTGTAAAATTAAAATAAAAAAATCTATCAATTTTGGCTTGGTGGTTGTTAAGATAACTTCACTTAAAGTTAAAAAAAATTAATCTACAGGGGGTATGAATAACAACATTGGGTATAAATATAGCCACCTTATTATATAATGATATTTAAAATAAACTTGATCACCAATCAGTTTTAAAAGGACTAGTCTATAGCTGTCTTTTTCAGTTCATAATATTTCTATCTAAAGTTTCTATAGATATATATTTAATCACTATCCAGTCATGTTTTTGAACTTGAACAGAATTTAAGTGACTATAATTATAAGACTACAAACTATATAATACAATTTATTTGCTTGTTTAATTTTGGGGGATAGCTAACCTGGAGGGAGTTATGTTAAACAACTAATTAACTTTGAACAGCCTAAATACTAATCTAACTCCAAAAAATACTAATGAAAACACCCAAAAATTTTTAAATTTTCATATCAAAATAGGTCCAAATTTTAGCTTCAGCTGCAACAATTATTGATTGTATGATTAAATATGAATTAAGTAACTGAAAACTCAATACAAATATAATTTTTTGCTTGCTATATCGATATTTACTAAAATTATTATTTGAAAATAACAACATATCATAAGCAATATACTGCTAAACAGAGAACCCATGCCTACTAAATACTATCCACTATTTTCATGGTTTGCAAAATGACAAGTAGATTTTATAAATTGTGGCCCATATAAAAAATTGTTTAATTATTATTTGATTGCACGATTGAAAGTGTATTTCTTAACCAAGAACTCAATGTAAATATAATTTTTGCTTGCCATATTGATATTTACTTAAATCATTGTTTGCAAATAACTACAAATTACAAATCATTTACTGTTAAATGGGAACCTGCGCACTACTGAATTTATAAATCTACTCAGTGCATAAAATTGGCATACACAAGACGTACATATGCAAAAATTTATACTTAAATTAATCATAGTATATTAATTTGTGCCATTAACATATTTATTAGCAATACTTCATTAGATTATAAATAAGCTACAAAAAATAAATTAGTGAAGTAAACCTTTTAAAAATAATTACCAAAATTAAATAAATCTATAATTTATATTTATAATTATTGGCAAATTGATCTGTGTAAGAATTTCTCTTATCTACCTTCTGAATTACATCAATATTTATGTTGTAGAACTGAAGAGTACTTCCAAATTTTTATTTCATAACCCCTATGAATTTACATTTATATTGTGCTTACTGTTTTTAACAAAACTATTTTTGGCAAATGGCAAAAGTCAAAACTAGTAAAACTTTGGTGAAATGTCAAAACTATGGCAAAATAATGAAACTCTGGCAAAACCTCAATAAAGCTAAAACCTCTGAAGAAAGTTAAACACAGTGAAAATCAAATTCTCTTAAACTTTAGAAAAACTAATGCTAAGCAATGTTAGTAAATTAAAATATTTTTTGTATGCCGATTAAGCACAGTATGTAATTTATAATATACAAAAACAATAAACAAAGAGATAGCCTTTTGTTTTTATTCAAGTACTATTAAAAAAAAACTAGACTTCAGGCTTTGAACTTATAATAAATAAATTTAGTTTTGAAATTCAAAGCATGAAATCCTGCTTTCTTTTAATAACACTATCTATATATTAATATTATTTATATAAATAAACTTATCTAAATATTTAAATAATTTATTGATATAGTGTTAAGATTTTTTTTTAACATTTATTGTTAAAATTTTATTAAATATTATATATATAAGTAATTTGTTAATAATATTATTATTGACAATTATTTTCTGATGCTCTATTCTAAATTTCAGAGCTAACTTTAAAGAAATAACTGTTGTATTATTGACTTATAATAGATTAAATATAGTAATATTTAGATTATTAATCAAAAAACATATATATAGCAACATGATTATACACATATACATAACAAAATAAATTTGTATTAGGTTGTAATTAAATATTAGGTTGGGTAAAAGGGCTATGGGTTAAAATCATGACAAGCAAAATCCTACAGGCTATAATTCTGACAAAAAATTCTGACAGCCAAAAAATTGACAATTAAAAATCTGACAATTATGAAAATAAGATAATTCTTATTTAAAGTGACCTAACACTAAAGTTAATTAAATTATAAATGGTTACTTCACTTTAAACATACTCCATATTCAGGATTTTTGATTGCTGAGATCAGAATTTTTTTGTTAAGATTATAACAAGTCTATGCTAGAAGTAGTAATTATATTTGAGTATCACTAAAAGAAAACCCAAACATTTAAATATAAATCAAATTTAAATTTTCAGGTTTTCACTTAGTGATACGCATTTATTCTAAAATCCAAACTAAGCATCTGTAGGTAGGTATTTAGATAGTAACATTAATAATAAGATTGATAATTAGATAAAAAGATTTTAATTTTTTTAAATTAGTTTACAATTCTTGTTTCTTTACTAGTTTTTTTTTTAATTTTTTTTACTAATTTTATTATTTTTTCAGTTTTTCACTTTTAGCAGTTTTGTCGGTTTTGCCAGTTTTGGCATTTTGCCATTTTAAATTTTTTTTTTTGACAAAAGTCAAAACTAGTTTTGACTTTTGTCAATGGCAAAATCTCTAGGTTTTGCCTAACAACACTAGTTGTGCCTCAGATGTTGATTTGCTTCAGGTGCCAATTTTTTGACCAGCATTAACTGATTGATATTGATTGGCCTAAATTTAGTGATGATATCTGGGTCAGATATTATCTGGGTCAGATATTATCTGGGTTATCTGCAGATAATCAGATATCCGGGTTGTATACTCAGCTACTCGGATAAACATTCTTAGATAATATCTGAGTAGATATACCAGGAAAATACCCAGATAGATAAACACAAAGCACTGCTATTTTCATAATTTCTGGAACACCTGATAAAAATTGACCAAATGGTACTCCAGCTGATTCTATTAAGTTTGTAATTAATTTAATAAAAATATAAAATTGTATATATGCACATAAGTATATACATACATAACTTTTATATTAGCAATTAAATAAAGTGAAAGTTTTACCAGCACTACTAAACTTTATATGTTAGCTTTATGAAGTTTTTGGCCAACGCTATTTATATACAAATATTATATGCCAGAAACTTATATGTAAAATTATGCAAATTTCTACCCTATATATAAAGCCATGATACTAGTTCTGCAGATAATTTTAAATGCTAATATGTTTAGTATTATTAAATTTTTATTTGAACACTTGCCCAACAGCTTAGTTTGTGTGAAAACATATATATATAATCAAATTACAATGTATATGTATGTAACGTAATTTAGATCGTAACAATCAGCCAAATAAATGACTTAATCAGAACGGCCGAAAAATCATTTGGTCAATTTTTATCTGGTGTTCCAAGAATTTTGAAAATAGCAATAAATATTTAATTGTTACGAATAATCTCAATTAATCATATTTTGGCAATATAATGGGATGATCTACAAAAATTAGCCAATCGGAATGAAAGCCCGCTGGTACATCAGGTAGAATTTTATACCTGGATATATCTGTCAATCACCTGAGTAACCCGCTGGATATATCCTCGAAGTAGGACCATCCCAAATAAGGAAATGATGATCCTGATCATGCATATTATGTCAGCCAATTAAAATCGTAAATTTTTATCATGTGAAAAATATCACATGTTGATTAGCCAATAAAATCAGAAATTTTTATAAAATGAAAAGAAGTAAAATTTAATTAAAATTTATAGCTAAAGTTCAAAACAAATGCTGTTAAATGTTACTGGTAAATAAGCCGCATGTATTTATTAAGTTAAACTATTTTTTTATAGTATTTAATCCTATTTATTTACAAAGCTTCAATAATAATAATCTATATTTAATTCTATGTCTAATTCTATGTTTAATTCTATGCCTAATTCTACGTCTACTCAAATTTCTAATCTTTTACACTATACTATTGTACACAACTATCATTTTTATAAGAGATCTTTATAATTTTAATGCACATAATATATAAACTTCTTACGAATCGTATTTTAAAAACTCCTATAGTGATAATATTGATAAATTACATAGTTAATTAATATTATTCGTATATTTTCGATTTCCTAAAAGATTTATATACAGCACATATAATAAAAAAAATATACAAACTAATTCCTTCCTCCTACACTATCGTTGTTGGCCATTATTTTAAGTTTTTTTTTCATTTTTTTTTGCTCAACAAATGAAATTTTGTCAACGTAGTGATTGTAATTTACTTATAACTTCAGCAGGCAAAGCATAATATATAAGTTGTGGGATTAACTGGGATTAACTGAATTATGTTGTAAGGCAGGGTAAAATCTTCAAGTTAATCTAATAATTTGCCATGTTTGATAAAGGAGATAATCTACCCGAGCCTCCGAAAAAAGTATTGTAAGACGTATAAAAAAAATTTTGAATCAATTGAATCGTCTGTGTAATGATCTTCAAACTCGGGGTATACTCGGGACGGTCCTACCTCGAGATATATCCGTCAGATATCCGGGTAGCATTTTTTTGATCGGGTATCATCACTACCTAAATTATACCCCAATCGACAAGTCGACTAGAGGAGGGACCGTTAATGTTACACAACTGATTTTACACACGGTGTGAAACACATAAAAAAAATTATTTTACAATACTTGATCGGACTTGATCAGTCAGCTAGTACATGTTATGATTATAATCCAACACCATT
>CAJVPZ010003775.1:0-10638 GCA_910592135.1 Racocetra fulgida | reverse complement strand
TCAAATTCTATTTAATCTCATCATTCAACTTATCTAATCACAAACTAATCACAAAATTGAAGATTTCCGCCCATATGCTTTACCGAAATAATGCACGGGTGTATGTAAAAATTTTGGCCCGGATTAAGTTTAATTCGGCCTAAATTACAGCTATTGTCATTATTTCTGGGACACCTGAAGAATTTTCAGATGACCGAAATATCAACTGTCCTAGCGTCCAACCTAAAAAATTTCACTGGCCAATCAGATTTCAAGATCAGGTGTGACGCAGAAGGAACGCGAAAAATCAAAACAGACCAAAAAAATCGCTCATAACTCATCATTTTATCTATGAAATCACCTTCTGCGCACTAACAAAAAGTTTTCCTTGCAAAATTTTAGTACTATAAAAGCTTTTCTAACCTAGCTTCATAGCAAAACCTAACAGCGAAATTTTTTTAGGCGAAATTTTTTAGGTTGGTAATGCTAGATCAGTTGAAATATCCTGTTTCATTCGGTAAATTACCTAGCTTCTCGGAAACTATATCGTTGTCTCCGGACCTTTAGTCCGAAGACAGAGATGTAATTTCCGGATAGCTAGGTAATTTACCGAATGAAACAGAGGATATTTCGGTCATTTGAAAATTCTTCAGGTGTCCCAGAAATAATGATAATAGCTGTAATTCGGGCTAAAATTTTAACCTACACCCCAGGCATTATTTCGAGATAATACGGTATTCAAACCTTAGTATCAATAATCTTATTCACAACATCAAGAGGTCAAAAGACACCCGAAATTGTAAATCTTCAGCGAATATTTAGAATTTCGTAAAAAAAAAAAAAAAAAAAAAAAATCGTTGCTTATGGCTGGATAAGATCCATAATGTTTTTTTTTTTTTAGGATACAATTTAAATAAATCCAAAAATCTTCGAAGAATAATAATCGGCGAGATACTATTTGATTAGTTGGTTCCCTGAAATTATAACATCATAAGTGTATCACATCAGTCATTCCGATTACAAACAGTGCAGGTGATATACAGCAGGGATGATAAATGACTTTCAAATGACTTCAAAAATGACCTCAAATGACCTCAAAAATGACCTCAAATGACCAAAATTTTATTATGAATTTTAATTCGAAATGACTTAGGTTCCCTGATATACAGTCAGACCTCTCTAAATGCATAGCCGAGGGGGCCAAAAAATCTTGCATTTAGAGAGATCTTGCATCTAGGGAGGACCCCGAATAATATTAACAGAGGTTACATGGAAATTTCTTGCCTTATTATTCACTTTTTCTGAAAATTTATTGCCCAAAAAATTTTTTAACCAATTTTGGCTAATTTTAGCTATTAACCTTGGTTAGAATTATCCGGGTCCTATTTAGGGAGGTAAAATCTATAAGCGTTAAATGAGTTGGGGCCAAATAAGGTCATGCAATTAGAGAGGTCTTTCATAGGGTGGAGTGTACGTAGATTATTTTGTTATATGATTTGCATTTAAATCACAATTTTACAAAAAATTTAAGGATGCTACTAATAAAACCTTTTATAATTATATTCAAATCTTATCAAAATTTTCCAGTACAGTAGAAGTTAACAAAAATAATACTAAATATAATATTAGTATTAATATTTTTAACTATTTTAATAAGATAGTTTAGTTTTTTAAATAATAAATAAAGTAAAATACAGGTTACTTACATTAATATCAACCTAGTTAATATCAACCTAAGTTACAAACAAATTTTTTAAATTTTTATATATTAAAATTTTTTTATATATATCTGATATCAACTTTAATATGAATTCTTATTTTTTTTCCTTTATTGGGGATGGCTAAAGTCAGGTACATTACGATATTACCTGATTTTTCTGATTTTTTAATTAAAATTGATTAATATTAGAGTTGGGATTAAATTAAATAGTTTTTATAGTAAAATCGCATTTCTGACACTTTTATTTAGTGAACTAAGAACGGTTTAGATAGCCAATTTTTGTATTTTTCATGTTTTAGTCTTTGGCATCTCACTTTGTTTTGTTTGGGCTGATTCAAGTTACATATCAGGTAATCTCATAATGTACCTGCTTTAGCCAACCTCTTTATTGGCAGCTTTACCAGTATTTTTATTAGATCAAAGCATATATATATATATATTTAACTATCTAAATTATAAATCTGACATTCCTCAGCTATCTAAGGACAGTTGCTATATCAGTTAATGCTTCTGCCTATATTAGAGAGTTGCACCAAGCTAGCTATTAAAGTAAAGTGAGTAATACAGAGGTCATTGGCATGCCAGAGTGGTATACCAGGATGGTATGCTTATGGTGGCATGTTATAGACATGCCCAATGCTAAATTGCTTATAGGTATATCATTTATATATATTTCAAAAGTTCTGAATAAAAAATAAAATAATTTAAATTCTAAAAGGAAAATTGAAGCAATGCTCTGAAGTATTCTAAAAAGTTATTTTATAGTAAATAATATCTGACTAATTCTAATTAAGTATATTATTGTGTGGTTTAATAGCATGCTAGAATGATATTCTGGCATGAACTTTAGTAATTGGCATGCTATATAACATGCAAGATTTTTTAGTTGTGCTACTTACTCTATATTAAAGATATACTAAAATAGCTTATTTTATTTGTAATAAAGTTTTTTATAGCAGCAAATCAAATATTTTTTTTTATCTACATTCTTCTCTTTACTAATCTCATTCTCTTTTTTTTGATCTTTCTTTTGATTTGCTTTTAACTTTAACTACTCTCCTTAGTATTCAAATCTGCTTTCTTTATGTTGATAACTGATTTTTTGCTTTTTGTTTTTTTCTTTTTTTTTTTCTTCATTCTTATTCCATTTTTCTTTTTTTATTTATTAATGAGTATATATTTCTATTTCTAAATATTCTCATAAAAGTAATTCTATGCTACATTACTGCTATATTAAGGTAGCTTTTGACTTCTTTTAGAGTTTTCACTACTTTAAAGATTTTTCTTGCAATTTCTTCTTTAATTAATCCTTTGAATATACCAACTCTTATTTCATTCTTTTTTTTTTGTTAAACTTCATAAAGTGTTTATAAGTTGAGCTTTGTCTAGATAACTGCAGGTTTCTTTTGAGAAGGTTATTCAGACCAGATTTGATGCTAGCTGCTCTGTTTTCTTTCACTTTGTATTATATTTCTTATAAATAGTTAGATGTTCTTGGTCTTCTTTTTTACCTCTTGTGCATGCTATATACATTGTATTATTATATAAATTCAGCTTTTTAGTTACCAAAGTTTTTAGAACTAGAAGCTTTTTATATAAATATTTAATTAACACTCTCAAATGTTTATTTTTTTTGAGCTTGTACATCTAATTTTATTTTGACTTCTAATCTTTTTTTATAAAATAGGCCAATATTAGGCTGTTCTTTATTAGATCACACAAATTTAATATATTGCTTTTCATAATATGAAACTTTTAAACAGACCCAGCCAGCCAGCTTTTTTTTAAAAATTTCATATATAAAAATTTATAAAATTTTTTTAAAAATGTTTTAAAATACTCACCCGGTTATTAAAACAAATAAAAATTTTTTTTTACAAATTTTCAAATTTTGACCTGGCCAGGTTATAAAAACTAATTAATTAAGTTTACATGGCCTTATCAAGTTCTACTTTCTTTATTGCTGATGTAGATATTCATTTTATTTCTGTTTTAAGTTCAAATATCATTTGTAAAAATTCTTTAATATAGATTTCTACTATTATTTCTTTCTAATATAAAAAGATGCTTAATTCTTGAAAAGGTTGTTCTATAATTCTCTTTCTATCTACTGTTCTAGATTCTATCTTTGCCAGTTTGTTTACCTTATTATTCTACCTATTTTTGCTATAACCCTTACTTTTTCTAATTCTAAATATATTTTCTTTACGTTTATTATATCTAAAATACATTTTACCAAATTATAATTCTCTTTTCTTAGCCTTTGTCTTGCTAGTTTATTTCAGTTTCTATCTTCTAATCTAGCTAAAGCCATTACACTATCTGTAAAAACCTTGGTTCTCTTTTTTCTTGACATGATTAAAAGCGTGCATCAGATTTCTAATAGATCTGCTTTTGTTGAAAATAGCTAATTTCTTATTTCAAGTTATTCTTCATTGATAATTTCTTTTTTATCTTCGTTTATCAAAGTCTAACTTGTTTTTATTTTATCTAACTCTACTCATTAATTTCTTGCTTTTTCTTAAAGAACCATTGGTGTAGAATTGAACTGAGTCAAGGAGTTACTTTACAACTTTTGATTCTTTTCTATTAGATAGTTTAGTATAACTAAATTAATTCACTAATTTTTAATAATTTCTATATTTAAGTCATTAATCTAAATATCTTGTATTACTTTTTTATTTCTAAAAATCTTTAGCTTGTTAAAATTTAGTAAAGAGAATAGCATTTCTTGATGAATTTTAAGTCTTCTTCTTCTGTTTATCTACAAGTTTTGTTATAGAGCCTTGGATTTTTTCTTTGTTTTAGTCAGCTTTTACAAAAGTTCACTTCTTTTTCTTAGTCAAGTTTACATCTTTTATATCTTTCTAATTTTGTGCTTCTTGTAACTAGGTCTTTATTTAGTTTTCAATATTCTGTCAGAATTCTCTTCTTTGATTTGTTAAGAGTTTATTTAATTTTTAGATATTTATTTTCTTCTGTTTTTTTAGCTTTGACAAAAATTTTTTTTTTTTTTTCTTATCTACCTCTAATAGGTCTGATATGATTTGAAATGCTCAAAAGTTCCTAATCTATATTCTGATTTGACCAATCTACTTTCTTCATTTTTTATTACTAATTCTTTGATTATTTAAAACTATTTCATATTTTTTCTTACTTGATTTATTTCTTAGTATTTTAGATTGCTGCTATATTATTATACAGTCTTCTGATTATGTTAATAGTTGTTTAAGTGATATTATATTAAGTTTTTTAAGCATTATTACTACTGATAAAGTAAACATTTTTTTTAGATACTAGCTAATCTAAATTTTCTGTCTTCTATTTTTAATTTTATATTGCTGAACTTGAATATGACTTTTAGTTTTTTAGTCTTTAATATTATTAAACAAGACAGATTATTTTTCTCAGATATGTGCAGGTTTTTGACAATCCTTTGAACTATATATCCTTAGTTGCTGCTAGTAGTTATATACCTTAACTTATTCTTAATGATATTAATATTTTTCTAGGCCTTCTGTATTTAGTTATAAATATATACTAAACATTGCTTTATCAGAAGTCAGTTTTATAATAAGTTGCAGCTTCTAATACTTTTATACAAAATTGTACTATTGCTTGTAGTTCTTGTTAGCTCTATTTTGTGTTTCATTAAGTCCAATATTAAAGCCTATAGATTATTGATTATTCTTTTTGTAAATCTAGAAATCTGCAATATATAGTATAATTTTAGAACTATATACATATTGTTTATATATAATACTTATACAACTAATAGCTTTTTTAGATTTAGTATCTGAACTGTTGAATATATAATCTTTTTTGTTCTTGCTTTAATAAGTATCTCATTTAACTTGTTGTTAAGCCAAACTTCTAAAAATCTTGTGATCTTATTTCTTTCTTCTTCTAACAACTATTTACTATCAAAAAAATTTTTTGTTTTCTCTTTTTTCTCTAAAATTAACAACAATCAATTTAGATTTTTTTCTATTAATTTATATATCATTAAGTATAAAGAACTCTGAATTATTTTTTCTATTTGATCTTTACTTTTTATGATCCAGGTTGTGTTATTAGTGTTGATGATAACTGTTTGTTTTTATTCTTTTTATATTGTTTAGTTCAGACTGTAATTAAAAAATATTTATTGAGTTGCTATGTAATCAAAATTAGAATTCTCATTGATTCTCACTAGTAGTAAATCATAAAAGTTTCTTCAAATGAGAGATAAGATTACCTCTTCTTGCTTGATTCTATTATTTATTTTAAAGTATTATGTTATATATAGCTTAGTAATAATATTTAACTGTCTATTTATAATTAAATTAAAAATAAATTTAATTGTTATTTGTAGAATCTTGAATCTTTCTATTGTTAGCTTTAATAATCTTAATAATACTGAGTTAAAGGCTTTTTTTATATCTTGTAATACTAGCTACAGTTTTTTTTTATTGTCTATTACATTTTTTATTATTGCATTTATAATCAGTATTAACTTTTCTATTGAGTTTCTAAGCAGTCCTACAAAGTTTAGGCCTTTTAATATATTTTTTCACCCAGAACTTGTACTAGTCTTTTGGCTATTATTTTAATTATATACTTTCTAAATATCTCTAGAAGTGCTATTAATCTAATATTGTTTAAATTGTAATGCCATTCTGTGTCTTTTGAAATCGAATATATTTGCAAAATTTTTTATTTTAATAGAACTCTGCTAGTTTGGATACAACACTTTGCAAATAATTAGAATATCTTTTGTATTTATATACTTATTGCTTTAATTAATGTTTAAGTAATTTCTGTAATTCTGAGACAGTATTTTTTAAATCCTCAAGCATGTCTGCTCATTCTTCTTTTAAGATGTTTTGATTAAGTATCTTATATCATTCTTCTTATATTTCTTCTTTTAGTTTATATATTCTTTCTATTTCTTTTCTTAGAGCTCTTGATCAAAACAGTGAGACCTAAACTGTTTTTAATAATATTCTCTTGTCTTTTTAAGCACTTTTTTTGAATCAGTAACAAGTTCTTTCTGATTATCTTTTTTCTTCAAGAGTCTATTAATTTGAACCTTTTTAAATGATTTTCTAAAAGGCTTATAAGTATTTTGTACTGTTTTCTATCTATTATTTGATATCTACTTTTAATATTTTTTTTATCTCTTTTTTTCATTGCTATTCAATTTTTTTAACCTTCTTGCAAATAAAATCTTTTACCAATTCTTTAAGTTATCAATTAGTTTATAAGGCCAACAAGTCAGATTGTATTAATATTTGTTCTGTGTTACTAATTTGTAAACTTTAACTCTAATATTAGATTTGCAATATAATTATATATAAGGTTTAATTTAATGCTTTTTCTTCTTATACTAATTGCATTAAAGTATATAATAATCTAGATTCTTTAACCTTTTTTCTTCTGTTTTGTATTATATTGCAAATCTTCTTTTTTAAGAGATTACATCTTACTATAGCAAGAATATTTTCACTAATATCCTTTCAGAGTTTGTTCAAATCTAATAGTTTTTTCTTTTGTAGAGATTTATTGTTTAAGAGATTTTGCACTCTTGTGCTTTTTTCTAAACAAATTATTTATTTGCTTTTTGTAATATTTCTAATTTTTTTTTGTTGCTTTATTGCAAAAATGACTATTCTTGTGTATTTTTTTTTTTTATATATGCTGCACTTTGGAATGTGTTTAAATGATTTAAATTGATTCTGGCTATTATTGTCACATAATCACTATTTATATATATATCTGTCTCTTATATCTCTATATTAAATAAACTATAAGACAGTTTATCTAGAACCCAAATTTGGTCAGTTCTTGTGCTTGTTTTTGAGTATATCTATACACCTAAACCAGTTTAAAAACCAGTTTTTAGCCACTATATATTCTCTATTTAAAATAAAAATAATCATCATTGTTGTTATTTAACATTAACAAAATTAAAATTAACTGTTAAGATCATGGATAGTATTAATATTAGGGTTAGAGTAGGCTTTAAAAAATATTTATACCAAAATTTTGCAAAAAATTTTTTTTGTTATAATGCAAAAGATAGTTTCATATATAAAATTTCAAAATAATAAATGTTTTTTTAATTTTAATATTATATACTGATCGTTTGTGTAACATCTATATATTTGATGCTAATTGGCTAGAAAACTGGTTTCTAAACTAGTTTGAAAGCACATAAATGCATATCTTGTTTCTCTGTTAGATCATATATATTTTTTAGCTATTTATAAACAAACTTAAGCTTGTAAATATTACTCTTTATATTATTAATATCATGAGTTGCAATATTAAGCTCTTTTAATTGGTTTAAATATCTTTTGCTTGTATTACTTCTGCTTCAATTCTTTTCTTTCTGCAATAATAATATTTCTTTTTCAACTATTTTACACTTTCTATTATATATATTTTTGTTAAATAAAGGACTGTCTCTTTTTGATTAGTGTTTTTTTCTGGGTCTATTTGCAGAAAGAGTTTGAATTCTTTATCTACTTCTATTAATTTTTCTGATGCTTCTAATTTTAGAAGCATTAAACAGCTATTGGCTGCTTACACAGTCTTTCTAGATATCATATAATTTTTTGAAACATTATATAGTACTTTTCTATTTTTGTCACCAAACTTCCACTATTTAATAAATCTTCATGACTTAAACTTCTTGCTTTTTCTTGCTTATTATTAGAGTATTTTCTTTTATTTTTCTATTTTCTTTTATACTAAATTAAGACTTTGTTCTTTTCACAATGGTGTCTTCTTATTGAATTTTTCTCTTATTGGTAGTTTTTTTTCTTTGTTTTACTTCTTCTTTGTATATCACTTTACTGCTCTTGTCTTTTTATTAAACTTTCTTTTATTAATTCCTTCTTTTGCTTGATTTGTAGCTAGTAAAGATAAAGGTTATTATATCTTACTGACTTATTCCATACTTTCTTTATTTTTAATTTGATAGTAAAGGTACTTTTGCAATTTATGAGTTTATTCTTTCTTTTGAAGTTATATATTGCCTTTGCTTTTCTATCTTTCAAGTGCCTAAGAAGTAGTATTTTTAAGAGGCCTTCTGTAATTTAAATTAGTTTCATTACAAACTTGTGTCTTTAATCTTTTTCTTTATAATTTTTTTTTTATAGAGACTAGAGCTAGTCTTTTATCTTTTATTAAGAGTACCTAAAATATATTTTCAGCATCTATTTTTGAATTGAACTTTATTACTACAAAAGCTTTACTATTTATATACATGTTTTCTATCTTTCTAATTTCTTATATATATATTTAATTTCTTGTATTTTTATATTTGCTAGAAGGTTTCAGACTATAATACAATTTATATTTATATATCTTTTATGATCATATTCTTTATTTTTCTTATCTAAGCCAAGCATTTCTTGCTTTTTTTGAAATTAGGTTCAATCAATTGGCTTCTTTTTTTTTTACTCTATTGACTACTAATTTCTTTTATATTTATAGTCAAAGACTACCTCTACTCAATAAGTTTTTTTTTAAATTTCTTCTTTATTACCTTAATATATTTATTTTCTCTAAGTATTCTTCTGATACACCTAGTATATTCTCTTGCTATATTATCTGAGAACTGTATATTAGCATCATTGCTACAAAAGATTGATCTTCTTCATATATTCTATTCTCTAATAACCAAATGTTTTGTTCTAAAATAACTATGAAGATTGGTGTTTTGTTTTCTGTTTCTTGATTATTATTTGATATTAAACTATTGTATTTATACTCTTTTCATTATATTTTAATTATATCTTTTAAGATGCTGTCAATTAAAGTTTTTTTATCTTTTTTAATCTTCTTTCTTTTTGATACAGAACTTTTTACATTTCCTCTTTTATTATAACCTTTATAACTTCATTATTCTGATTATTTGTTAAGAAGTGAAAAGATTTTTTTAAATTATATTATTTATTTCTTTGTTTATATAACTAGTAGTATTTTAGTAACTATAACCAATGGTGATTATTACTAATATATAATTAGTTAATAGATTTGTAGAATCAGATATAATATGCAAATCAATTTATATAATAACAATAATAATTTTTTTTAAAAAAATGCTAATATCTTAAAAATTCACCTATAAACTACCTTTAACATTCTAACAAAAAAAATTTTTTGCTAAATTTTATATATATCTAATGTCTTGCTAAAATTTCAGACCTCATTTTAATCTAAAGTAAATAAAATAAAATATTTTTAGTATATTGTTATTATCTAATTATATACTGAAGATAATTATCACTAGTTATTTTTACTAAAACTCTAACTACTGTATTAAATGCTATTTGTTAATTTGATTTAATACTTAAGTCTTGTATTTGTTTGGCTATATGAGGCATTAAAAGTAGAAATCAAGGAATTTGATAATTTTTTGAAAATTAATCTGTTTGATTAATCACATGTAAAATTTAAAGCCCAATTTTTTTTGCTTAATAATGAAAGTCTAATTATTTAATAAATTTTTGCAATACAATAGTTAAAAGCTTTTAATGCCATAATCTAAAAATGGATTTATTGATGCAATTATTAGGATAATAGTGATCTACAGATCTAATAATCCTGTTTAAACAGGTTTGTTAATATTAAATAAACTATTTTTAGATTGTTTTAATTTTGTATAACAAAATAGTTTTTGCTGATTTTCTCAAAATTCGTAATTAACCAAATTCTCTAGTTTCTACTTTTGACACTCCATATAGTCTATATCTCTATTTGTTTCTTTTTTGTCTTCTAATAATCTTTTTTTTAGCTCTACTATTTAAGAATTTTCTACTAAACCTTTTTTTTCAATTTTTTATTTTGCTTTTTTTTTTTTTTTTTTTTCTTCTTTGGCAACCTTGCCGGTGATCCTTTATTAAGATTATTATATAAAACTAGTTACATAATGTTGAGCTTAATATCTA